>JAVSBS010001042.1:0-61937 GCA_033124195.1 Coracias cyanogaster | reverse complement strand
ATTTTTCCTTTCCTCTTTAATTGGTCTGTGTTAAGCAATGCCTTCAGAAACTTCATTATCTAAAAGGCAGACCTAGAGGGCAGGGACTTTGGGAATAGTTCTCTTTCATTCTGAAACTTTCTAAATTTAAAGTAGGGTTGAACATGTCCTCAAATCTGCACTTTCCAGGAGGAAATGAATGATGTGCCAGATACTTCATTTCTAGTGAAAAAATATAAACTAAATGCTGCAAGGTTTGGAATTCTTTCCCAGGCCCATTTTCTGTGTGTATTTTACAGTCAACATGTGAAATGTTCACCTCACAAGTTCATAAAACCCTATGCAGATGTATATCTCTTCCTCCATTTTAACTCAAGTAGATTTTATAAACAAATCATGGCCAAAAAAAGAAAAAAATGGACAGCCACCCTGATCAGATACCTTTGCAGGTTGCAGACCAAGCAACCCAAATAGCTTATATGTTAGAGGTAAACTTGGACTGGGTGTAATATTTCTGAAAGAAAAACTTTTTTTTTTTTAATGTGAATAGATATTTTGCACTTAAAATTTCACCTTTAATTGACTTTGTTGAGTGGTGAAAATTTACACCCAAGTTAGGATGAAGCATTGTAATGGAGGGTCGTTGCAGTAGAATTTTAGGTTTTAAATTATTGTACATAAAAAAAAAAAAAAACAGAGCAAGTGTAGTTTTTGCTTGACATGTGAAAGAACTATCATCTAGGAAACACCTTGAAAATATTCATCTGGTAGATAAAGCGAGTGTTGCATAGAAGCCTATTGCCACCAGCTCTGCAATACAAATCAAGAAACATTGTAAGTATCATATGATCAATAAATCAAGAATTTGTAAGTGCAGTGCCAGTATCATAACACTCTAGATTTTTTTCCTAGTTATAAAAATATGTGTTTAATTATTCAAGTTAGTGTTTTCCTTTTCTTAACTTTATGCTTTATTGAATACTGTTGAATCCTTAGACTTTTGATTACTGGCATGTTTGGTTTAGGAAGTGGGATTATAGTACAGGTAGTTACATACCTAATGCAAGCGCCTATGTTTAAATCAAAATAATTATCTTTCATGCAGGTGAGTGAAGCAGGTTATTTGCGTAGGGCAATTTTAGTGCCAGTCGTCTTTTCTGGATCTCTTTAGATGTGGTTGTTTATTTTTATTTACCATTACTGATTGCAGCAGAACTTCCACTGAGGTGAATATCCCAAACACGAGCATTTACAATTGTCTGGCTAGTTTGTTTAAAATACCTGGGATGTTTTTTAAAAACGGTGGGGTTTTTTTTTAAATGCTGAATTACTTTTCTTCTGTGATCTTCATAGGAGTTGTTTAGTCTGTATATTTGATCAATGTGCAATGTGGTTCATGTTTCCACAAACATTTTAAATAATACAGCAAATTGTTGAATGTTCCTGTAAGGAGCAGTGGACAGAGGCTACCAGGGAGTGTAACTACAGTAAACTGGTGAAATACATGAGGGTTGAAATAAGGGACTGAACTAAAGCACATTGAAATCAATGGGAGACTCCTGTTGAGTTGGAACAGGCTTCAGGCACAGTATAAATGACTGCACAGGTACAGCACTTTTCATCTCTTTCCAGTTTTGCTTTGGATTACAGCATGTTACTTACAGGTAACATTCTTGAGCTAGATTCAAATTTATTGATTCACACCTAGCATAAAAAGGTCTGTATTTGGATGTAAGCATGGATAAGAAGGCTGAATTGGTATTGTAGAGCTGATGGAAATAATATGCAAGGTTCACCTTACCCGAGCAAGGATTGCTTTTAGGATATTTCTGAAGCTATTGTTCTTGTAGGTGAAGGTGAGTTTTTGTATGAATGCAACAACTATCTAAAAGATTTGGTCAGGTCTGTTCCTGTAAACCACTTTTTTCAGCCACATGACTAAAAGTTGAAAATTGACCAGATTACCAAATCTATATTCTTGCGTGCCGAGGAGTAACAGCAATGAAGCCATGAGGGATATACCCCCCCAACCTTAGCACTGTTCCACAAATATCACGTAATAATTAATTCCCTGTTAAAATTGCAATTTGACTGTGAAAATGGTGTTTTCTGCTAGGAGAATGCAGATGCAGTAAACACTGCTACAGCAAATGGAGTATTTCTGGTGGGATACACTATAAATGGGTTTTAGTCTGTTCCCACTGGAGCCGTAAGTTTAGGAGCAGATCCTGCTTAATATCATATTTCTCCTTCTCATGATACTTAGTGACTGTAGCAAAAAGCACAGCTATTTAAAAAAACACACCACCCCTTAAAAATATATGGACTTGCTTATCTAGAAAACCTCATTATTGCTGGAATCTTTAGTTTTCTTCCCTCACTTGCAAAGAACATAGCGACTTATAAACTTAGCTTCATATTTATATACTCTCTCCTTTTTAAGTTCTATTGTGTACTGAAGAGTAGCACATTTAATTAAAAAAATCCTAACAACACAACATTGCACTGTGTTGTCGGTAGTTGTAGAGAAAGGGCCAAATTCTTCCTTTCTTAGTCTGGCAAAATTCCCATTGACATCAGTGCTATGCTCTTTATGAAGCTCGGACATGTATTTTAAGACCACACCATTTTTAAGGAATTTGGTTTACTCTTGCTGTGTTTGTCTGCTGGCAGCCACAAGCAATCAGAAAGCTGCATGCTTCTAGTTTTTCTAGTCATAAATTAGGAAAAGTTAAGATGAAATCCTAAATGTTTCTGAAAGCTGTAAACAACTCACTTCTGATATGAAGGATGATCTATGTAAGAATGATCTGTTGTTCTCTTCCAAGCAGGACTTCAAGTTAAACTATAGGAAAAGTTCAGAAGCCTTTTAACTTTTCCCCAGCTAAAGCTGTCATTAGTTAAAATATTATTTTTTACCTGTAGAACTAGGATGAAAGGGCTTTATAATCCGCGATCTGTTTGTACTCTGTAGGTCTAGTAAAGAAACAGAATTTCCCCTCTGACATGCCCAAATAAACAGTGAGCCTATTTCAAGTTTCACTCAATAAGTGTGTTAAATGCATAAAGTATTTTGAGTAAATGCCATGCAGCTGTTTGGTAGCTTGCAGTTACTGCGGTATTGTGTCTGCCTGTGTGCTGCTATAAATCCTGCAAGTGGACACTGCAATTTCTGACACATCATGTTGCATCTTCTGTAAGCCCATAGATTTTGTTCCAAGTACGTGGAAATAGTGAAACATTATAAATATTAGATAGTCTTGCTCCAGTGTGTGGTGCTGTAAATCTCTGGAGATTTACAAAGAGACAGTGACAACATGAATGCAATTACACATGATACTATTTTATGAGCTAATTCTATGAAGCAGTATCTCAGCTCTGCACTGACAATAATTTTTCACGGCAACTTTCAGAATGTCCCATGGAACCTTTTAATAGATTAATTATTTGCTCATCCCAAAATAAAATTGGACGCGGCTAGAATTAAACAAAAGGCCTGCCAATGCTTCAGGAAGAGTTTTGCCTGAGAAGGAACCCAGGATAGAACCAGTTATGTCAGGGCTCAGAATAAAATGCTGAAAGACAGTGGTATCTTCCAGGAGGCTCTGCTCCGGCTGTGCATCACAACTGTCCAAGCCCTGCAGAGCCTTTGTACTGCCCTCCGGTCTGTACAGGTTCTAGGCTGGTGAAGGAGAATTATTTCTCCTCTGAACCTTAGTTCAACAGGTGACTTTGAAATGATCTATGAATTCTCCCACTTTTGCTGAGGTAAGATCAATAGCTAGTGTGGTTCTAGAAAAACACACATAGGTATTTTCTCAAGGCATGCTAATTTAAAAATAAGACCTGGAAAAACACTTGTAGCGTTAAAGGATTGAAAGAGTTCTCACAAAAAAACAACTTTGGAATTGTTGTAGCAGCTGTTATAATCGATTATGTAAATCACCTGGGAACAAAAAAAAATATATTTGGTAAGATAGTTTTTGTTAAATAATAAATATGCTATCATTTAGACTTGAGGTTTTTCCAGAGGTGTTATTGTTATCTGATGGAAGTGAAACCTTAGAGTACTCCTTATTTTGACTGATGAGAATCTAGTATTTATTTATAGCAGTGCCAACAATAATACCCACATATCTGTTCAAGAGTACTTATGTGTCTCAAAATTGGATGTTGGTACTTACACTGCTGATCCATACCGAGTTATATTTGTCTTCTAGGTGTCACCTAGGTATTCTCAACCAAATTTAATCAGAGGTACCAAAAGGTAAAAGATCTGAAAAAACTCCTGAAAGCCATGAGTATCTTTAGTGAGATTATTATTTACTTCTGTTGTTCATTTATATCATCATAAGCCTCTCTGCAGAAACTCAGTGGCTACATTTCATTGCCTGAGTCTTGTAAACTGGCTTTTGTGAAAATAAGAATCAGGCCCTTTCACTCATTTTTACCCTTCTATGCGAGGTATTGGCTGCTGCTGGTGCCACATGTCGGTTCATCAGCCTGTTGACTAAAGTAACAGTATGATTTCACTAATGACTGGGATGCATACTGCAGATTACCACATTTTGTAAATTAATGAGTAATCAAACAAACACCATAAAAATCAAGGATACTGCATAACAAAATATATTTTATTAATTTATTTTTACAACCATATATTAGTTTTAATTATTTGCGTTAATAATTCATTGGGTGTTATTGGGTGCTATTGATTGGGTGTACATGGAGCTATGAAGTAAGCTGGCTTTTTAAAAATTTTGTTTTAGTAACCAAAGCCCTCATTGTAGCACTCTGATATTCAATCCTTTGTGAGAAGATGAGTGAGTGCTTCTTTCTTTAGTGGGGACCTTGTTTCAGAGATAATCCCTAAGAAGGTGCTAGAGCGCTTGGGGCCAGATCGATCCATCCTGGTGAAGATGCTGGGTGTGGGAAACCGATCCACTGTTTTTGTGGCTGTCACCTTGGAAACGTCACTGCAGCTGGGTGGGCTTCTAGCCTGTGTTGGATTCCAAAGAGCTGATGAAAAGAGAGTAACTCATCCTGGGCAGGTTAGAGCAGGAGCCTGATTTGGGTGCTCTTGGACTCTCGCTGGAGGAACTCTCTTTCTCCTGCTCCTTCACTCCCCTCTTTCCTCTTCCTTTCCGTGTCCGTTGAGCAAGCCTAGAGCATGGTAACACCAGACTGTATCTTCTACCCATCTTGTTTCTGGTGTAACGTCTAGTAATGAATCAAGGACTGAAAGCTTCTCACCTTGGTGGCTGTTGCCTGCAAGGAGGGAAGTGTTTGCTGCCTAATGTATCCCCGGGCTCACTTTGAAGACAACCCACCTCCAGCGCCAGTTACAGCCTGCTGCCCAGCTGGGCAGAAATCATTCATTTCATGTCTGCAGGATGAACTTCTATCTCTTCTGAGCTAGTCTGGACCTCTGGTCTGGAGGAGAACATCCACTCAGAGTCTAAATTTCTTGCCATTCCTTTAAGAAATGTACTGTTTTTTAAAAGTGTCAAGGTAAATATTGTGTGTATGTATAAAACCTATGTGCAATGCCTATGTTCTTTTTTTTTTTCTCCTCACTTTACATTTCCTTTTCTCTTCCATATGCTAGCTTGTCATCTGGCAGTTCCATAAACTTTCAGTTGTTAAAAACATTTCTCTTTTTTGCTTTATATTTTAAGTTTGATCCATGAATGGTCTGTCAAGAGTTTTATATTATTGTAAGCTGAAGTTTGGATGGTAGCAGCGACAGGCCACTAACCATAATTGTGTTGCTGTTACCACTGTAACAAATTTGTGTCATTTTGCTATTTTGAAGCTTGGAAAGTACATAAAGGCAAATGCAGGACTGATGAATATTTATTATACTGCTGTGGGATCTTAGGTTTAACCATATTTGCACCAATTCTGAAAAATTGTCCTTAAAATTTAGCAAAGTGGATTATAACTGGAAATGGGGGACAACATTGAAAAAATATTGTTGGAAAAAATATATATGACTGTGGAAGATATGTATTTATATCATTTTAATAGTAACAGTTCTAGAGGCAGTCTTTTTGCAAAGACTGCAGTAGGAGGCAGGTGCTTGGTTTAACCTTAAGTCAGTGCACCAGTGTTTGACAAGATGGTAAGTACCATGTGAGGGACACAGATTTTCCTCATTTGACAGTATTCAATGGGTTGTAGGTTTATGCCCCAAATAACTCTGTTTCTTGGTGACCTTGTTAGAGAAAGGGAAGTTTTAGCCCCCTCACAGTCTCAGCAGGAGCAAGCCTGTTCCTGTGTTACCGTCAGGGCAAATGAAGGCTATGTCTTTCACCGCTTATGAAACTGGTATGGTATTATAAATGTACTTGATTTTAATGTGTATAAAACATGCTAACAATTTCAATTTATTAGCAGGTCCTTGAATTTTTAAATTTTTTTTTTTCTGGACAGAATTGAATATAGGCCATAGAAAATTGATAGGCATGAGTCATGTTTCTCTCCTTTACATCATGACTGTCTTTTTGAAATAGTTATGATCTAGAAACTGGTTTTTTTTTAACTCCTGTTAGTAAGATAGTGTGCATTGGAAACTTGAGATAATGAATTATGTTTAAGGTAATTACATTCTTCTTAGAGGCACAGTAGGCAGAATTTTTCACATATGGAAGACTAGTGTTAGAACAGATCCTGATTTTTTTATTTTCAGGTTTTGAGAACTGCAGTTATCTGACAACCAGTGAGTCACTAGTAATGGTTAAGTACAAACCATAAATAAATTTTGAAGTGTTGCAATAAAAAGAGCACTCACGTAATGTGTGGAGTCTGACTGTCCGTGTGTGCAGCAGGCGACAAACTGATCTGGTCAGACTTAACCCTTCATTGCCAATGCCCTTATGCCAAGAATGACTAAAGTTGAATCATTTTGGAGGTTTAAGTGGGGGCTAAATAGGGCCCAGATCATCTAATGACTCCTGCAAACAGCTGACTTTTATCCATTCAAACCTAGCTAATGGTTGTGCTTTTTTACCTTGGCCAGTGTGTGCAAAATACGATTTATTTCTAAATAAGAAAACCTCAGAAATTTACATGAGAACATCTCTCAAGCTCATAAATTATGTGTGTCAAAGACAAAAGGATATTCATTTGACCATAATTTGTGTGAGGGCTTCCAATAAGGCAGTGGAATGCATATTTTTAAGATTTTTTTTTTCCCCTCTAGTGATTTAATTTCTCAGGAAATGTTGCCATTAATATTTTATTTTGAGCACTGGGGCACAAATGCTATTACCCATGTTTCTCCTTACTCCTGACAGTACACTTGACACCAAACACTTGTTCCGGTGGCATATTTGTCCCCTGGTAAACACAAAGTCTTTTTTTTCTTTCTCCCCTGGCCCCCCCAGAACCCCCCCCCTCCCCGATGTCCTTCACTTATAAAAAGCAGCAATGTTTAGAAAGGCTAGAAAAATAACAAGATGAGGGCATATACAAAACCCTGATTTTTCCAAGTGGAATTAGAAACAGGGTCTCTTTAACATGGAAATTTGATTTCTCTACAATTTGAGGACTCATTTTTGCAACTGTCACATATGTAAAATTTCCAGTGAAGTCAAAGAGGCCTTTGAATACAAAGAAACAGCACAATCAAGCTCTGACTATATATATATTCCATATGCTTTTCTTTCTCTCCAAGTGATGTACATGTTATAGTAATTTCATCCAGATAAAACTGTAATAATTTTAATTTTTACAGCCCTTAAACTCTTAAAAAAATCAAACTAATAAACAAAATTCTGAGAAGAACAACTTATCTTTGTGAGAGCATTTAATTAGCATCTCCAGTTTTTATTTTAAACTGAAATGTGAAACATTGCATTGTCAGGACATCCTTGAGTGATATCCTGCATGTATTGTTTGTTTGGAATGGCTTGAAATCACACAACTTTACTGAATTATAACCAGATAAATATATCTGAGCCTGAGGGCAGGAAGTCCTGGCAGCTGAGATGTGGGGAACATGCAGATTGTCCATACTAGATTCTTCTGTTCCCTTTTACTAATAAATCTATTAGAAAGCTTTGTTTTCACTCTCTGCATGATAAATAAAGTCTCTGTCTATGGTACCATATTAGTGCTTGGTATTGATGCTTGTAATTCCACCTATTCTCATGAAGAGATGAGACCTCTATGAACCAAACCTCATCAGGTCAGATTTTGTTTGGATTTGTGCCTATTTTGAAGCAGGGAAAATACTGCATATCACAAGTATTATGGGATTGATGAATCACACCTCGGCTTCACAAGGTCATCTGCAACAGTTATTTGAGCTGCCAGACCACCCAGCTCAATTTTTTATTTTCCAGAGTGTCTAGGTTTATTTTCTATTTACCCATTTTAAAATATTTTTTTTCTTCCTTGTACAAATCAGTTGAAATGGGACTACAGAAAGTCAGGGTAACACCCTCTGCATGTTCATACAACTCTCTGTTCTGCTGAACTCTTTGGTAAACAATTTTTCTTGTGTGATAGAGCATGTGCTATGTGGCAGACATTTTTATGAGGTAGCCTAGGACAGGGCTAATCACATCACCATGTCTCAGGTTTTGACCTTATCACTGTTGTGCACTGAGCCTAAAAATTGGACACTGGCAACCACATCACAGGAAAATAAATGGGAAATGACATTTTAGTTAAAACAAATAATTTGATTTTATTTTATTGAAACATAAGGTCATATGACGTTTATTTATTGTTCTTGTATGAGTGTAATTAAATAGCTGCCATGTTGCCATGTCAGGCGATAAAAAAAAAAAAAAAAAAAGGAGTGATTTCACTTGCCAGAACCCAATTCATGGTTTTGCAGCTGTTTTACATTCAGGCCTTTTAATGAAGCCAGTAGAAACTCTACCTGGAAAGCAGTGAGAGAATAATATTCTTTTTATAACATCTGTAATAAAGCAGGCTAAATCATATGCCTGCCATTTAAAATCATAAATAGTATGTTAGCTTTTAAAAGCAGCATTTGTCCTTTTGAAATCTTTTGATGTCAGGCTGCTTTAAGAAAAGCCTAAGTAGACCTCCTCTGTATGGTGGTTTGATTAAGAAAAAATCATTACAGAGTCTTCAACACATATATAATGAAAAACACTATTTAAATGTGAGCCCAGTAATTTCTTGTTGGTACCTGAAACAGAAGGATTTGTTGATATAACCATCATTGTTTCCAAAGAATGTAATGGTATAAGCTACTCTTATTTGGTTACCTGCATATATATATGTATTTGCATGCATGCAGATTGGTGACATAATCTTTAATAACCTGTATTTAAGAACACATTTTTTTCACTGATGCACTAAACCTCTTATTTCATAGATGTGTTGGCACCTTATACAGTGATAGCGTGACTGTACAAAAGGAGAGACAAACTGACAGCACTGGTAAGGATCTTTCTTAACATGAAATAGAAATAGTTCCTGAAAGAAAGAACAACATGCATCACTGCAAACTGAAAAATAACAGTTACTTGCAAAATGCCAGGCTGCAGGGATGTGGTTTGGAAGGCAAATCAGCTGCAGCTTCCAGTGTAAAACCGTTTAAACCCAGCGTAACACCAGGCAGGCAAATCTGATCCACATGTGTGTGACCCACAGTGCCCTGGAAAACCTGCAAACCACGGCTGGTGCTCAGGAGGCTCTTCCTGGGGTGAGATGTCAAGTCAGGACCTGGAAAAGAAAGAGACTCACACTCAGGAGAAATGGCTGCACTGCAGTGTGTTTCCTGATTAAACTCTGACTCCAGTGAAAAATTCTTAGACCTTTCATCCCCTTGTGTTTTTTTTCCACACTGCTCACCTCTGGCATGGAGTTCCTCACAGCCCAGGCAGCCAGCACTGACCATGCCCTTCCCTGCTTCAGCCCTGGGGCAGGCTAGTCCCCAAGGTCACTCAGGTATCTTCTGCCCATCACTGATCCAGCAGCCACCTGGAGACCCACTGCTGAGAGGGGGCTTGCAAGGGGAGCTCTGGATAAAGGTGGAAGCTGTTTCTGGCTGAGAGAAATGAGCAGACAGGGCTTCTCCCAGCACCTGCCAATCAATCAAATTGAACACACAAACCAGTGGCCAGCCCTGGAAACTCTCAACCATTTACAGTAACACAGTTATCTTTCCCTGATGTTGTCTGAGAAAAGCAGGTCCCAGATGTTACCTACTTAATAATTATCCCATTTCCCAAGGACAAAGCTCCCTGCAGCTCCTGCACAGAGGGCCAGGCAAATGCCTATATCGGCTCCTTAGAGCTGTGCTTAGCCACTGGCAGCTGATGGAGCATTGGAATGGCTGTGCCTCATGTCCCCACCTCCAAGAAGGACAATCGTATTAAGGGCTGATTTTATTTTTTTTTCCCATTTTTTAATTAGGTGAAATAGGAGAGCCACAGTGCTCTAAAAGGAGTATAAACATAATTTTGCTACCCTTCCTTTTTGTTGTGTTGATGCCTTCTGTCACAAAACAGAGACAAATGATTTGGTCTGAATTTGTCTCCCATAACGTGTGAAGATTTCTATGGTTGGGGCAGAACCTGCTATGTCTGCTCCATGTGTGTATCATGCAAGGGGTAGGGGATGGCTCATCAGGGTGATTAGTTGCAGAGTTACAAGGATGCATGTAACAATGTGGGGGCAGTGCTAATGTTTCCTCTTAGCTTTCAGTTTATTGTGTCCAATGTAACAAAGGGATTGATGACCTCTAGAGCCTAATTCTCATCTCACACCATTGACATGGATATTAAACACATTGTAATTGACCTTTCCTGATTTATATAACAGTGTTAAGTGGACTCAGATTCATTCTGAATTGGACCATCTTATCCACAACTTCCAGATGTTGTCCCTATGTGGAAAGAAAGAGAGGTGTTTCTTCAAGCCCATATTCAATTTCCACACTCCAATCCTTCTTTGTTTTAACTTTGCCCACATGCTGGTATGTCACAGTGATAATTGGACTTTTTTTTTTTTTTGAGTCATATGTAGAATCTGCACCCAACTCTGACCTATGGATGAAGAAGATGCTGAAAAAAGAGGGTAAATACCCCATTAGAAGTATTGTAAAAAATAGTCCTTAAATAAAAATATAAGGAGAAAACAGAAAAATTTCTATTAAATGCACCTTTGGTGTTTGCAGTAGAACACAAGACAGATTTAAAACATTAATTACTTCCACCAGCTTTAAGCCTGAAATATGAATATATCAGGTATTTAAATACTAATTTACTTTAAAAAATATCTACTTTATTAAAATATCATTATGCATATTGGAAAGTTAAAAGTCAGAGCTATATAGCTTCTGAGGTAAAATTCACATTTATTGTCCACTGAATGTGATGGAAATTGAATTTGTCGGGAGGCTGATTGATATCTAGAAGTGTTTTGTTTTCAGTGACTGGCACTGCGGAGTTACAACCATCTATCATCTAACAGGTAATTAGTCAGATTTCTCATCATGAGCCTTCAATCCTGCTGTTTTATTATTGAAATACCACAAACCAGTAAGCATCTGAATGCAGATAAAGTTCTCTGTCATGGTCTTAAGGACAAAGACAACATTTTGCAACTCAGCTGTAGAAAGTTTGAATAAAAGTCACTGAAATGTGAGGCATGATACTAATATATATGGGGAAAAGACATCGTGGAAAACATCTTCAGTGTCAACTTTTTTTTTTTTCTGCAAAGCAGCATTTAATACTAAAATTTTTCGTCTTGCAATCTACATGTGAAGAAATATCTCCCTGTACAGAAGGACGCTGGCTGAGGCAGAAGACTGTTTGGACCTTAGGAGGGCAAGATGGAAATCAGGGTCTTTAGATCAGAAGGGTCATGTCCCTGCCCCTCCTTGTCAGCTTCTTTCATGCAGGAGCCCCAGGTTCTTCCTGGTGGTTCCCAGAGATGTCAGTTCTGCTCTTGCATACATTCATGGTCGCTCTCACCTCTCTCCAAAGAAAGCAAGGCATGACTCACTGTGCTTAGCCCCATTCGAAAGTGGACAAGAGTAGAGTTTGGGACTCAGGCCACAGCTAGCCCCAGGAGTCTATGTTTTAAACAAAAATAGCTTTGTTGGGAGGTTGTTGTAAACTCTTCGCATATGGTTGAGCGGACACTTGAACCATTACCATGTTTTAATAAAAAAGGATAAAATAAAATATTTGATAGCACAGTTTTTACCTGCATGACTGTGATAAAATTACCTTTTTATACACACCCTTCCTCTTCTCCCTTATCTCTTTGAAGTATTCACTGTAGATGATATAACAGCAGTTGAATGAGAATTACTAGGTAAGGATATAAAAAAGTAAAAATAAACTTTTAGTAGAGCTTCAGGAAAATAAACATGATGAACTGATTACACTACTAAAAGTGTTACACTCCAGATTTTTACTCTGTAGTCACCATCTACAAGGAAATTGAAAATGTGTTGCTGTTCACTGTTTAAATATTGCCTCTGTAACAGAATGCAACTGCATGAACTAATATTAGTAAAAGCTTATTTAATGTTTGATTATGGGACTAATTGATCTAATCCAGCTGCACAACTTACTCATAGCACCGGGATGCCAGCAACCTCGGTGGCTGCAGGAGGTCAAATTACATTTTTTGTAAGCTTAATTCTAATGTAAAAAAAAAAAAAAATTGTTAAAAGTTTGGGTTCATAATATCCCAATCCTTCACAATATCAAGATACAACAGCCTTTAGTTCTTAATGAGTCTTAAATACTGTTCTTTTCTACAGAACTCCGGTTGTATATGCAAATTTTTATATACTTCTGCAATCCTGAGTTAGAAATGTTAATTCCCTGTAGCTGATGAAGTGTGCTTAGTTTATGTAGCACATGAGAAAATAATTGCTAAGCAAGTTAGTTAACCATACCAAAAACTGTTTTGATCCAAATTTCAGAACATTTCTAGAACAAATAAACTGTCCATTTGGTATCATGTGTTTAATGACACAAAAAATTTGATAGTGGTAGGATTTAAATCACACTGTACATTATCAGATAACACATATATGAATATTGTATTATGGTATTTAATTTGCAGTTGTTCCTTAAGGTTATCTTGTGTTGCAAAGCCAAGTAATTTTGAATTATGTGTTTGTTGCATATGCTTGAGCTGACATCGTCACATGTGAGCAAGAGTTTGAGACATGATTAACAGTGAAAGAGAGGAGTGTATATTAAAGAGACAGTTGAAATATGAGGGAAGGTGGCTCTTGCTCCATGGACTGTTTGGTATGGAGGAAGATCAGAACTTGAGAGTTCTGGATAAACCCAAACTTTTGGGGTAAGTGAAATGGAATTTATGCTTTGTGGCCGCTTTCTGCAGAGAGGATCAAATAACCCCTGGATGGAAAATGCTAATATAAAGCCAACCATGAGCCACAGCTTTTCTTTATTCTCCTTCAGTGCAAGAGGTCTGTTTTACATGAAATTTGGATAACTTGTGTGCTTGGGCAAACTTACCCTGTGAAGCTGTTTGGCAACAAATCCCTTATTTCTTGTGCAGTTATTCTACAGTCCAGTCCCTACAATCCATCCAGCAACAAGGACAAACTCCTGTCTTCAGAGGATGCAGTGAAAAGAATGTGTAGACAAAGATTAGGAGTCATACATGAAATCAGGGAAATTGACAAAAAAAGTGCAAACTGTCAGAACATAAGGAGACTGTCAAAGCAGGGTGTAACATATTAGCAGTAATAAATAACCCAGAAATCTCACTTCATGGAAACAAACCAATGTAAACACTGAAGGCAGCCAATGCTAAACACTAATTAGATATAATTGCATTTTCAAAATGATTTAATGGATCAGAGAACCATTCTTTGGCGCTGCCCTCCTGGATACCTGGGCAGAGGCAGGCAGCTCACCGCCAGGCCCCTGGGCTTTGCAAAATGCCAGTGAGGAAGCAGGGGCCAGATCAAGGAAACAATGAAAGAAGACCTCTTCTCAGGCACGGCAGACCTTGGAGACTTGCATCTGACTCCAAAGATGGCTTTCCTGAAGGTTCACCCAGGGTCCTCTTTCTTGCACAGAGCCAACGTACCTCATGGTCCACCCAACTGCTGTATCTGGAGAGCTACAGGAACATGGCTGGGGCACCAGCAGGGGATGCTGGGCCATGGAGTAATACCAGAATTTGGGATTTGACTAGGTTATTACAGCTTAACAGTGTTTTTGCAGGGACAAAATATTTGCTGAATATTTGTCTGCAAATGTGTGTTATAGTCACTGTCAGTGAAGTGAGCTAATCACAGGGGACGAGACACTTGTGCTTCAACATGTACTTCTGCTACTTTTGAGCAGCTCAAACAAGTTGCTGATGTGATTACTGACTGTATCATTGCATGTTATAATTTAAACTAACTGGTACCATTTCTGGCAGTGCCTGTTCCTTCCATGAGCAGTGCACAGTTTGAAGTTTGAGACATTCAGTGTATCAACATTTTGATTCTTGCTTTACTTTTCTGTCTCCCACCAAGCAAGCAACTAGCTGAGGGCAGGAGGCTGGGGCTGGCCCCTAGTGAAATGTCAAGGTGTCTTACTCTTAAGCAGTCACCTTTGAACAGTTGTTACATGAGCGCTACATGGTTTCTCCTAAACTGCTGTTAACCATCATTTGCATCAATAGCAGCTCACCCCATTATTGTCTCCTTGGTCTCTAAATGGAGTAGCTTTGTGCAGTTCAAATCCCATTCTCTCTCCTCCTGTCTCCTCAGGGTCTATGTCTCCAGGTACTAGTAGCATTCATTATTCACACAGTGCCATCTTCTGCCTGCCACTTGACAACCAAGAGGTGTATTAGATCCATAGCTCAGAGGAATTCACCCAGTCACTGCTCAGTGTCTAAGACATGCAGCCTGGTGTTGTCGGCACAGCATGGGCCATGGTGCAATGAAGAAAGGGGGCTACCCTGACTTTCTGCCCTCTCTTCATAGTCTGCTGCCAGGACCCACTACCACAGTGGCTTTGCTAGAACCCCACATATAGCCATAATCAAATAGAACAGGCCTGTAACAGCCAATATCCTCAAATCCCCTTAATTTGGGGGTTTTGTAGCTTGGCTTTAATAGTGTGAATGGCTAACCTGCTTATAGACTTATTTAGATGCAAGTACAGAATGAATGGCGGTGATCAAATGGGAAGTGACTTATTTGTGACACAATTCTGACACAATGGGAAACTGGCAGTGCTGGGTTAACAGTTGGACTTTGTGATCTTTAAGGTCTCTTTCAGTAAGAATGATTCTATGATTACAGAGGTCTGATGGAACAAAAGTTACAGTGGTAGAGGGTCACAGGACAGGATTCTTCTCATCTCTGAGTTTTACATTCATTTTGATAGAAGTGAGATCGATTTTGAAATGAAGTTTCAAAGCACGAAGTCTTTAAAATGGATGCTTGGAACAAATTATTTTCCTTTCCTATTAGTAGAATAATTCAGCCACTGAAATCTGAAGTGAAGGGTAAAGTCAAGCCTACTATCAGTAGTAAGTGTGAGCTAGCAAGTATCTAAAGTGTTTTTTTCACTCACCTTGCAATTACAGCTTCAGCTTCCTGTTTGAAGTGACCATGTGCATGTTGTTTCAGAAGATCCGGCTGGTGTCAGAGCAGGACACGTCTCCCACTGCTTTGCAGGGTAAAAGCTCTGTGTGTTTATGCCATCAGAGGCAGCCCCAGCTAACTTCACCTGCTGACACAACACTCATTCCAGTCGCATGGAGAAAAGATTTTGCTCATTGTGAAGAGACATAAGGGGCTGTTTTACTCTTCTGTCAATGTGAGGAGCCCCCACTTCCACCCACACACATCCTCCCATCTCCAGGCACCTGAACCAAATCCTGTAAAAAGGGCAAGGCTGCAAGGTGCTAAATACCCGGGGCTTAACTAATACCCTTGGGGATAATGATAACTGATGCGTTTGCAGAAGGAAATTCTTTAAAGTTCAGTGGTTGTAAAATGGATAATACATTAACATTTCAGTATGTTAACTAAATACTTAAAAATGTAATTTTTTAGAAGACTGTCCTAGCATTGCTATCCTTTTGCATGTGATTAGTTACCATTTTAAACAACTACAAAACAGTGACATGTGGTACTGAAGATTTTCTAAGCATCCCAAAGCAATATATGTGTGTGATATATGACATCCTTCCATAAATCCTAAATTTACACAGTATGCTAATGCTTGATTCCATAATTTCTTTTAAAAATGATTATACCCTGCTGCTAAGAGCAAAGGCATACTAAAATCAGTTTTCTATGCTTTTCCAACAATGAAATGCAAGCCAGCACACCACATAACCAATACTTACCATATGTTAGAAGATAATCCAGTAGGCTTCAGACACTGACATGATTTGCTTAAATAAAAATCCCTTTTTTTAAGGCAGTAACAACAGCCTACAATTTTTATTATTCCTTTAGTGACCTACTATAGAAATACCAGTATTAAATAGAAATATTTTTATTGTAAATCAGTCTAGTCTATTTTCATTGCCTTTAATGTAGGATGGCTCTGGCTTAGTTGCTAGGCTAGAAGAAAAAGAGCGGCAATTAAATCACTGGGTTAGTCGAAGAAATTCTCAAAACCAGAAAATATTCAGCAGATCAAAAGAAGTCTAAAGAGTAGCTTCAAGATTTCTCTGGTATATTGGAGATGAGATGAAACATTTCAATTTGATATTAAAATAATTAAATGTAGTCTAGAAAAACAGCTATAGAATATTTTTGTAGACCACTGATGTCTCTTAAGTACAGTTCATTGCTTTCCCATTCTGTATCAAATGAGACTTAATATTAAGCACATGCTTAAGTGTTTGCAAATTTGGGGTCTAAGGAAAGAAAATGTGAAATGCAATCTTTTATAGTGAAAGGAATGAATGCATTTGACAGGTTAAGATTAAGGCTCTATGCACTAATGTGGCATCTTTCATTGTTACAGAATGATAAGAAAATAGAAAAATTGCATGTAGAAAGTAGAAGGTAGCAAATACATGAATTCTCTCCTTTTCAGATTCACCAGGGAAAACAGACTTGATCTCAAGCACTGCTTATAGGTGGAAAATAAACATTTTTAAAGCTGAGATACCTTCAATTTTTCCCAGATCATTAGGACATCAGGGTTGAACTCTTGGCCCCACTGAAGTCAGTGATAGATGAATGATTGGAAAATACAAGTCTAAAAGAAATTTATAGCTATTATCGCTAGACCATTTATCTCGCATCATACTTTTAAATACTGTTATCATTTCAAGTCATGCCATTACGTGATCCTTAGTAAAACATAGTTGCACCTGTGAGGCAGTGCTTTATATTTTCTTTTAATGCAAAAAGTATGTAATAAATCTGAGTGCACTGGATTTATTAACAGCCCAATTTCTTCAGCTAGATGTGTCTGAATTTCTGGTGCCCTGTTTCTCTGACCAGACTATTCCAGCTGGACTAGTGGCTACTTTTATAGAGTAATGGACTGAGCAAAAACAGAAGTAATGGGGATCCAAGAAGTATTCCCAATGGGAGCATTTGGCAGTATGTAGAAATATTTGTAATAGGAGGATTTGGAATGTTTCCAGCATCTCCAAAAATGTAGACTCCTCCTTCACTTCCAAAAATACGCGAAGGGTTTATAGCCGAGAACAGAGAAATGTGGGAACTCCACAAGTTGACACATTGATCTGCTCCTAAATTCTCCACAACTGCCTACGTGCTTTGGAAAACCCTCTGCAAACCCCAACATTTGGATTATGTGTTCACTAGCTTTTTTCCTAATTAATAACAGAGTGAATTAATTTGCTCATTATGCAGTTAGCTATTTATTGGGCCAGATCCTCAGCTGGTGTTAATCAGCATAACTATTGATCTTGATGGAACTACCCAAATTATATCAGTCATAGTTTTGTATGTTTGACTTTATGTCTTTTTATAATAATACACTGGAAATTACAAATGGTAAACTTATATTTAAATATTTATAGCTATATATATAAATTCAGAGTTCTGATGAGTACAATAAGTTATGTACAAAAATTAATTTTGGACTAGATTTTGCAGGAAAAAATGTGATTAATTATTTCAGCTGCTGGGGTAATTTTGTGCAAACATATTTAAAATTACTGGGAGGATTCTATTGTGGCATAATCCCACTGAAATTAATAGCTACATTATACAACACTAACTAGCCACCAATATATTTATTTTGACATTTGGAAAGTATCGCAGATTATATCAACCTTCTATTCAATCAAAGCTCACATGTTCATTTTGTTATAACCTACGTTATTAAAGATAAAGCAAGCAGATCCTTTTATGTAGTATTGAAAATTAAATAGTATTAATTATTTATAACCTCAGGTTATAAATGTACACCCTGGGAAAAAGGGCCAACAGAGGACACAGAACAAATATATGAATGTCCAGTGGTAGGATTATCACATTTGAGAAAATATAATGGCACAGTAATCTCTGCAAAATTTACGACTTGGATGCCACTTTCAGAACATTCAAACATGTAATTCCATTTGTGGTCAATCCC
This sequence comes from Coracias cyanogaster, assembly GCA_033124195.1. Lineage (NCBI taxonomy): Eukaryota > Metazoa > Chordata > Aves > Coraciiformes > Coraciidae > Coracias > Coracias cyanogaster. Next base: position 43,395 of record JAVSBS010001042.1, on the reverse strand, counting down.
AAATCCTGCCCTGGTAGAAATGTGGGCTGTGCACATATTTCAAATGAATGAATGAATGCACACATGGTGGTGTGCTGAAATTTTTGGAGGATTTTTAGGCATAGTGAGATTCCTAACTCCCTTACTAAATCAAAACACCTAAATTCCTTTAAAATTGACCATCTGTACTATTAACTGAAGGACTCATGCAATTGAGTGTAAACCTCCACTTAGTTATGCAAAGGCTCTCGTAGTTGTCAAACTACGAAAGTTTTAAGAAATTCTGGCTTGAATAGTAATTTCCAACAATTGTCATAATGCTTTCTCCTGTCGTTGAATCTCTGAATGTAGGAAGAGCCTTGGGATGGTTAAGGACATCTACAAATCTAAGAAGAGGGAATAACCTCCATGTGCACAGTTCAAAATAGGACTGTAGCGGGTCTCCTTGGGGGCATCTGAGCTAGGATAATTATATGCCAGTATAATAGTGTCACTTTCCTAAAAGGTGACTGATTTACAGCTTAATGAACCATAGTAAAATGAAAGTGTGTCCCTCATAGTTACCTGTACTAGGCTATCACAAATGAGATTGATTAGTCACATAGGCTGAGAGACATATTACTAGCAAACCCATATCCCTGCATTTTAGTCACACGAGGATTACTGTCCCAGCTGCTTTTAACAAGAGTTGCATGGTTAAAGCGTAGTCTGCCCTTGAAGATCTTTGTGTGGAACCAAGCATTTGGTGCTAGCATAATGGTGCTAGCAATGAGAGCATTGTCTCGGAAAGTTATAAGTTAGAGGTAGTCAGATAACCATTAGATAAATATTGTGTTTTTTTCTCAATCCATAAGGAAGATGCAGATCAAATATAGAAGCCATAAAATTGGTTTTAAAGTATGATGTAAGCCACTGGTCAAGAATGTATAATTATAACAATAAAATAGACTCAGATTATAGGGGGCTTGAGTAATCTTTCAATATAGTGTATATCAAGAATTTCTTATGCCACTTTCTCTTTATTTTTTCTGTCTGTACCATGATCTTTTTACTTGTTTTCCAAACAAGGTATCACCGTAGCAGCTATAAAATGCATTATATAAATACAAACTCCTTCTGTTATTTGTGGGCTGCGATCCTGCACTTCATTGTATGGTCAACTGCTGGAAAAGTGGCTCCTAGAGAATTTCAGTGGGTCTCTCTATGTGCAAAAATGGCAGCCTCTGGGGCTAATTGTATGCGTGGGAATAGACTGTGGTTTGTACAGTGGAGGCAGCACCCAACCCAGGTGTATGATACTCTAGTACCAATATGGAAACACCTTGCAGTCACCTTTTTTTTTCCTGCTTGATTCCTGACTCTACTATAGAAACTTTGAATTTCGCTCACTTGTTAAGATCTTTTGTCATTAGTCCAAATTCAGAGTTCTATTTATTATGCGTATTTTAATCTCATTTTTGTGATGGTTGTGTCCACAGTGACTCCTGAAGAGAAACAAAAGTATCTACTAACAGAAGAAACTCATCTCTGCAGGAAGCAGAAATCTCTGTAGAGTCAGCTCAAGGCTTTGTCTGCCTGTACAATGTTTCTTGGAGTAGCTTTATCAGCAGACCTTCTTCAGGTAGATTCACTGCATACTAGCAAACATATCCTTTGTCAGCATAGTTTCTGCCAGTTCCACAGGTGGAAAACTATGCTGACAAAAGGACATTTTTTTGGCAGCAGGAATGTCTGCCATTATAATACCATCAAAATTACAACTCCTGTCTGACAGAGATACAGAATCTAAAAAGTCAACTTTCCTGTGACCTTCTACTGGAAGTAAGAAGCATCTCAAAACTTATCTCCCCTTCTGAGAACAAGATGCATCTCTTATGTAGTCTTTGTTGCCATAAACACTTAATACTGCATATTTGCCATTTTAAAACCAGAGGAGAGCAAAAGTCCTCAACGCCCGATCCTGTACTTCAGATAGCTCTTTCCCAGTAGAGGAGAGAGATGGAGCACAGGAGATAGCTGCCATGAATCATCCTCAACTCTACACCACTCAAAGCTCCTTGAATGGTGTAAGCAGGGTTGCAGCAATATTTATACAGAGGACCTAAGATAATGCCAGACATAAAAAAAAAACCCCAAACTTTTTTCTTCTTATCTGTGTTCAATCTGATATAGATGTGTTCACATTTCAAACACACAGTCATTTAATTTCTTCGATTTATATTTTGTTAACTCATCAATGAAAAAGTGTCTGACCCTTTTAGGCTGGACTCATATGCAACAACCTTGGAACAGTCTAGTTTAATTGGTCCTTGTTCAATAACAAACTTTCCTATAGAAGGAAAGAGCTTGCTTCTTTTCCCCCCACAAAACCTTGTCCCCTCACATTTCTTAGCTTACTGGTAATTGGATTAAAGATCTATCTTCACTTTAAGTTCTGACACAGCTTTTTCATTAAGCACCATATAAGTTTGTACAGCCGTAGAAAGGTTCTTTGCTGTATTTCATACTACTGTCACATAAGAAATTGAACTGCTAAGTATGGTAGCCACACTTCAGTTGGTATGCCTTGAACATGTGATTGCCATCATTTCACATAAAGCCAGGCGATCAGCAGGAGTTCTAATCATTACTAGATAGTTTATTTTCACACTATTTTTCATATAGTACTTTATTTTGGAGTTCATATTGCTGAATGGCTTAGTAAAGATTAAATTAGACAACATAATGGTAATCAAGACATGGTGCTGACTGTACAAGAAGTAATTTGATTCTCTGAGAAGTTGGGGGGGGAACAAGAACTAAAAATTTAAAGTAACTCTGAGACTTGAGGAGGAAGAAGGGTTTGAATTAAACACAAAAAGCAGAAGACTGAAAAACATATAACTAGCTGAGAAGGGATTAATTGAAGGAATGGTTTGAAAATTAAAATAGAAAATAACTATTTTTTAAAATAAAAAAGCAAAGGTTACATCAGATAGTTTTAATTACATACGGAAACAGAAGCAGCCTAGGCTGATTTAGAGTATAGGTAGAGAGTAAAAATGAAGGCAGTAAGAAGTAAGAAACCTCCAAATAGAATTAATAAAATAGAAGGGGAAAAATCCCTAGAGGAGGAATTAATACACCCCTGTTTCAACATTAGTGCTTTCAAGGAAGCTTTAGCTGCCTGTCAGAGCCCCACTGGAATCAATGGGTTACTGTATGGGTGTGGATATCAACCAGTTCCATGCAGTTTGCAGGCTCTTGGCTAAGATGTGAAGCTATCATCACCTTAACCACTGTGCTTGTATGTTATATCACATTTCCCCATCTGGATTCTGGGTTTTTTTTTCCTCTTAAACTAGCAGCCTCCCTGGAACAGGAACTCTTCTGGATATTCAGCACTTTAGCACAATGAAGCCTTGATCTTAATTGCGACTTAGAAGAGTAATAATTATTTCTAATGATATCAGGTGTAAAGATTGCCAAGGCAAAGCAGAATTCAATCACAAATTATGCTGGACTGGCCCAACATAAATAAGTTGGGAGTTATTTTAATAATTCTGCTTTGATATTCACACGTTCTGCAAATCTCTGTAAGACTTATGTGAAATCCAAATGTTTCAAAAATTGTATTAGTGGTGTTTGAAAAGATATATGAAAATTTTGATATAATTAATTGCTATGTATACACCACCTAATCTCTACCTCTTCAGAAAGATTTTAGCCAGTCAGTTGTGAGGCAGCGATGATGCTGTGTGAATTAGGTCTTTTCTCACAGAAGGCTGAGAATGAATGTGGCCAGTGTAAATCCTCTGTGTGCAGTCCGTATCCTATGTGCAAAACTCCTAGCACTCGTGCTTATGGTGATAAAAGTGAGTGTGTTTCAAAAAGTCAGAACTGGCTTGCAGTCATGTCACTTTTCCCAAGACATTAAAAAAGGGTTAGTTTCAGGATCCCGAAGTTCTGGGGTGACCAAGGTAATATCCATTTAAATAATTTAGGAAAAGGCATTTTTGAGTCCTCTCCCTTGGTACAAAACCACTCATAAGCACTAGTCACTTTTGAAAACATCAGCCTAAGTTTACCATAAATGTTGACAGAATATGACCTCCATCTTGATCATTATATGAATTTAGATGCCTCTGTGGAAGATTTTTTTCTTATTGTGTAAGCAATAGTAGTATTTACGTCACCTTTTCATCCCTGGACAACGGCGTTGCTCTTTGACATTGAACATTACCTATCAACGTATGTCATATTTTGGAAATGAATGAAGATATTTAGTTAGGAGCCATAATGGTTAAAAGAGAAAACATCCTTGTGACTTTTAAATATGGAGCAGTGTGCTTACATGAGTACCAAAATACATATTAATTTCACATTTATGACTACATCTTTTTTCCTTTGAAGTCAACAAGAAAAGGTTGACTGAATTAACAGGGAAAAAGGTAAATGTTATCTAAACACTATCTGTGCTGCTTTTATGGTTTTATTGAATCTGTAAATTTAAGTGCTGTTATAAGAATGAGCAGTTCCTAAGAAAAAGGCCACAGAAAGTCCATTCTGAATGGCCACAGCATCAGCGTGCTTGGAGGCAAGCAGAGTAACCTGGCGGTGAGCTGTGCTTCAGAGTGACAATTGTGACTTTCTCCGCCCAGCTACCTTCCTGTTTTGCCATACAGCTGTACTAATACTGCCATGACCCTTCAAATCTCTACCTCTGGAGAAAGGCACAAGATAGATTTGCTTTGATTTAATACATAAACATCAGGTTTTAAGGTGCTTCACATGGGCACAATAGTAGTGACTCAACAATGTACAGATTATGAGATCATGGTATTTCTGTCATTCCAGGTATGATAAACAAATAATCCCAGAAAGCTTAAGCCTGACCAAAAATATATGGGTAACTCCTAAAACTATTTGCTATTAACAAAAGAAACATGGTAAGCCACCAGGGAGATGCAGCTGGATTTGTATTTTGCAGAATTGTTGAATATGTGTATCTGGATGCACCAGAGCAAAACCTGACACGTACATTCAAATGTTGACTAAAATTTTCAATTGTCTAGGATTAAAATTTAGTTCTAAACTGATATTAAGTTTCCTATCTATGCATGACTATGTACCCAACACTCTTAAATTTTCTGCTGAAGTCAGAGCTTCCAATTAGGCACTGCTTGTAAATAATCAAGCAATTTCATTTAGAAGCCTAAATTTGAATGCAATAGTGTTAATGCTGTAGGCATCTATGGTAGTGTTTGTTTTATTTACATGTTCCTCTATCTGAAAAGTATTCTAATTTATATTATAATAAAAGCTGGATTTCGTACTTTAAAACTTGTCTTATTTGCAGAGCTCTGTATAAGCAATAAGGCTAGAAATAGTAACCTCAAAGCTCTGGCCAACCTGGCATCTTCTAACAGGGATATGTATTTTTTTCTGGCTATAGTTGTATAAGAAATAACATAAGTGGCTATCTATAGGACACCTTGTACTTCAAGGTAGTTGAACATAGTGTCTGATTTGTTTAGTGGTATAATAACAAGGGCAAAATCTTAATGAGTCTATCTACAGGTTACACATTAACTTTGCAAGGGACTTTAATGATTAGGACATAGGAGCTGTGTGCCATGCAGGTCAAATGGTATTCCGTCACATATGGGAATCCAAAGTATCTCTCCTTATGTTTTGCTGGAGTTGGTTCAAATTCACTGTGGTCCACATATGAAGAGCAGAACTTGATAACAGCCGAGGCGTGACAGGAAACACGGAGTTCTGTGAGTGCTAATAGGCATGAAGCACTAGGGAAGGCCAGTGCATCCATGTCATCAGCTCTGTCTGAGCAGACTGGCCCCAAGTGAACGTCCCCAGTCACTCACTGCTTGCACAGTTACCAAATGGCTGCAACCATTTCTGAGAGTGGTGGTGAACTCTCTGTGGAGAGTGCTGGTGAATGAAGCTTTTACTGTAAGGGCCATAAATTATTAAGATTAGGTTTGTAGAAGGAAGTATTATCACTTTATCAGACCAAACAAGAGCATCAGGAAAAACATGGGGGGTTTGGTTCTTCTGTAGGAACTGTAGAGGTCTTGTGTGCCAGAGGTTTGTCTGCCTTAATCAACTGGAGTGTTGGACTGGCAAAAGAGAATTTCTGGCCTTATTCTTCCTTGTTCATGTCCTTTAGCCATCATACAAACCTACAGTAGGGATGGTAGAGCAGAAAGGGTGCGTTGCTGCTTTGAGTATGGCAAGGAGAGTAACATGAGATTTCTGTGGACATTTGTGGTGTTAGAGTTAAGGCTACCTGTCTCTGCCCAGAACAAGCTCTATTTTCTCTGGGGTTTCCATTGGTTTATAGTGACTTGAAGGGATGTAAAGTAGGCACAATCATTGCTCCAAGTGACACTTCTCAGTAGCAGACCTGATGTTTGTGCCCCAGAGAGAAGCATGAGGCAAGGTTTGTCCAAATGGTGGAGAAGCCCTCTTCCCCTAGTAGCTCATCACCCTTCCTTGACTGAAGTGTTGCAGCCAAAGTGAGTATCTTTTAGGGTCTAGAGGACACTAATGTGAGTACTTTTTGTGTGTGTGTGAGAGCTGATGGGACTGCCTTGCTTCTGAAATATCAGAACTCTAGTTGAATAATATCAAAATTCTTATAACTAAAATCCCCCAATTCTTCCAATGCCAGACAGAGCCCATATATCTTTGTACATTGGAGACTGATGAAATTTCATAAAATGAGTTTCTCCATTTAATTGTCTAACTCTCTATGTTAAGACACATCTTTTTGCCTATTATGCAAACATTCAGGTAGATTTATATTAGGTGCATTACAAAATGTGGAGATAGGTAGTAAAGATTATATTGATGTGCATATGATAGAAGACAACAACACATGGAGAAGAAAGATATATGACTGGCTGGAAGCATTGCAAGCTAACACTTTGCTAACTTACCACATGTGTACATCACATAAGCAGCTGAAAATATTTAATAGTGAAGGCTCGCACATCTACAGTGCATTTGGTTTAGGGTGAAGCATACACAGCTATTACAGATTTAAGTACTATTTTCTTTTCCTGTTGGTGACACTGAAGCAAAAGAGTACCTATACCTGAAATTACCTATAATATACCTATATTAAAGACAGGATATAATGAGGCATGACATTGAAGTTAAAATGAGTATGAGGATGAGGAAAACCACCTCATTCTCTGAAAGTGCAGACATGGATTTAACTACAGATAAGTCTTTCTCTCTCTGGGACTTTATTTAAGGACTTAATTTGAGCAATTTCCTGAAATGGGCTACCTAGTACAAAATTGAATTTACAGTAACTATTACGAGGATTAATAAATTACATTTTTTTGTACCAAAATTTCCAAGTGTGTTATCTCTGTGACCCTTTTTTTTTAATAAGGATGACTAAAAAATAAATATTGCTATTTATAATGCTTCTAGTGTCCTCAGAGCTTGCTTACTATAGTCTTTTCACTTCCCATACAATCAGAATCTAATTTATTTATATAAATCATGCTCCATAAAAAGTAGTGAAAAATGCTTTGCAGACAGAGATAAAGAAAAGAAGGAATGTTTTACACAGATTACCACAGTGACTCTCAAGGAGACAAAAATGAAAAACAATCTCTGAGGATAGAGTACCATGACCATAAGAAAATCAGAGAAAAAGAAAAAATGACAGCAGAATTATTTTTGAAACCTAGATTGAGTTTAGCAGCCAGAGGAGAAGCAAAAAGGGAAGGGGAAAGAATGGAAAGGAAATGACTTGTATAACAACAAAAAAAGGGAAAGGGAATTGGAAAGTTTTCAGATGAAGTTTAAGAACAAAAACATTTCCGGGAGAGGGAGATAAAGCTGCAGTACAAAAATGGGGAAGAACATCCATGTGGTGTAGGAAATGACAAAGGAGAGTGGCTTATTTTATAGTCAATCAACTAAGGATTTTGAAAAACTGGGTACAGCTGCCTGGGTGTTGTCTCTCTGGACTTTCTTACCTGTAAAATGGAAGACAGGTTAGGCGATGAAGCATGAGGGTCTAGATGCAAGAGACTTCTGAGAGAAAAGGTTTGAATGGACTACAGAGCAGTTGAATAGAGGTCAATAAAAGGATATGGCCACAGATCTATTGATCTTCCCTGGTGAGACACAAATGCTCAAGTGTTCTTTAAAGCGGATTGGTAAATTATTTTGTAGCAAAACACAAGCAGTAGGAAGTGGCTGTGACCAAGCCAACAGAGGACAGAGAAGAGGACAAGAAGAGCTAGGGTATTTACAGTAGATACAGTGATAGTGAAGATTGAAGACCTGAGCAGACAATAGGGAACAATGAATATTAATGAAGATGAAAACTTCCTTCAAGACAGAAACAAGGAAGCTGGATCAGCTGCCTTGGGTATACTGACATGTGATAGATCTTTGAGGTACACTAAATAGTGATGTAATCTCTTCCATGTATTTAGCAAGTAAGATGAACCAAATGAAGTGGCTTTCTTCTGCAAGATCTTAAAATATACTGAGGTGATACTGAAACTTTCAAGAGTAGCAGCTAGATCTGAAGAGATAAAGAAGGGTGAAGGCTGTATGACCAAAGAAATAAAACATCATGACCAAAGAAAAAGAACATCATGACCAAAGAAATAAACATCATTCAGGGAAGAACAATAAGGTGACTTCTTAAGCTATACTGCTGCCGTACTCATTCAGAATAGTTTTAGCCTGTCACCGAAATGCTACCTGGTACCATAAAATCTGCTGTACTGAGATGACATAATTCACAGGCATGTTGGATGTTTTCTGAGGACTTCCCAAACTTGCCACTCTATGCTTTGTGACCTTTTACACCTGTCTTATTTATCTTAAAAAATATCTTTCCTGTTCTACTTTACATTTTATTTTACCTAAAACTCAAGGTGGATCACATTTAATGGTGTCCATTATGTGGACATGTCGGGATGAGAGAGAGAGAGTTATCTCTGTGCCGTAGTCTTTGAATAAGTCCGCACAATGACACTTGAATGAAAGCCTAAGTAAATTCTGGTTGATAACTGCATGGAACAAATGTGGCACAAAGGAGCTATGTTCTACTCTTTATACGTCAGAAGAATGAACTTGTTGCTGCTTGATCAATGCCTTGTCCTTCACTAGTACTTGAGCTCCTCCTTTTACTGAAAGAGCATGCGACATTGCAGTTCAGGGTTGTGTTATATTTTCTGACCTCTGATACTTCTTTTACTGGCAGAGTTTTAAAGGAGTTAATATGAGAAGTAGTTTTTGTCTCGCTTTGGCTTTTAAATAGCAGAGTCTATTTATTTCTCATTCAGTGAGCCTCAATTATTTGTTTGTAAAAAATCATTTGGTAACAGAATTAATTCATCCTTCATGTAACTACACTGGAAGACAATAACGTTACACAAGAGATGAATTTGCCAAATATAAAACTCTTGTAGGGACAAAAGGAATTCTTTCTAGAGCTGTGTGGAAGGTTTATGATACATGCCTGATTTAGTATATTGCTACAAATCTGAATGTTAGAGCCCATTTGACCTTCTTCAAAAGTGCTTAATATGAAACCAGGCCCAGGCGTTGTACCATCAAGTCTAAGAAAAAGTGATTTGACTATGCCTGTGCTGAGGGTGTGTAAAGCTTTGCCTGCTCCTGGGAAGTACTCGTAATACTTGCAATGCAACACAAGGTTGGGTAAACCCCCCAAGCTGCATGCCAAGAGGAATACTCAGTGGATGCCTGTGATGTGAAGCTGGCTGACTTTATGGGTTCTCAAGGGCTGAATGAAGTGGTGGTACTGATGAGGAGATGGAGGCCAGGCAAGGCTGTGTGGCCTCTGTCCCTGTTTTGATATTATACTCTTTACCACAGCATCTGACAAGACAATCCACTAATATGTTAATCAATGTCTATCTCACCTACAGCATGCTGTTCTCTCTCTCCTGTTCCCCAGGAGAGGGGGAGGTGTAAAGAAATGTTTTACTTTCAGGTGAGTTTTTGTTCTTTTTAACAGTGTTCACCCATACACACATATTATGTACAGTGTAGTGGCTCCCTAAATTTCAGTCTTCTCTGTAGTCAACATCTGCAGTGAATGTGGTATATTTGGTTTGTTTGCTGAGGAGGTAATGTCATGCACTAGAAAGAGCAATAACCTATGACTCAGGACCCAGGTTTCCTAATCCTGGCCATGCTGTCAACCTGCTGCATGGACCTAGGCAAATCACTTGACCCAGATTCTCAAGGACAGATAAGCACCTAAGATCTTCTTTAAATACTGACGTCCAGGACAGATTTATCTGGAGTGCTGGATGCAACTCATAAGGAGTCCTGTGATGAGGTTGCAGCTGGGTGACTGGATAGCTTTCTTTCCTACTTTTAAAGCTGTATCTGTGCTTCACCTCCATCCACCATTTCACCTCCATCCAAATCAAATCCTTAGATAATGCATGTTGCAAAGGACACCAACATTTCTGATGGGGATTTGGATTGACAAGCAAAAACTTATCTATGGTTGGTTGCCTGAAAGCCCTGAAGTGGGAATATTAAATGAGGTGTCCAACCCCACTGGGGTCCAAGATTGTGGCTGTATTCAGAGTATGTGTAAAACAGAGGTTTAGGGAATGTAGAGGCAGAGACATGAGGGCTACCTGGGACATTTGGTGGTTACGGAATCAGCCTTGGATGGCAAAAATGCAGGCTGAAGTCCCAAATCCAAACCAGGCATGCTAGGGGTGATTTGGCCACAAATCCCAAGTAAGTGTCAAAATCAGATACCCAATGATATGCCTTTTTCTTTTTTTTTGGGAATTGCAGCGGAGAAGGAAAATCAAGCATGGTGACCTAGTCACAGATGAGCATTTATGGCTGAGAGTCCAAGCAGGGACCAGGACACTGTGGTCCCAAACCAAATCCATTACCGTCTGCACGCCAGATCCATGTGTGCAACTGCCTACCTAGCTCTTTCCTTACTCTCCCCTGCCCTGAGGGGCAAGGCTGGGTGCATGATTTTCAGCAGCAGCAACAAAACATGTCTATAAGGAGGAGAAAGGTAGCATACAGTTAAATGCTGTAATGACTTATGTGTCTCTGGAGAACTACTGGTGTGTTCTTCCATCTCCCAGGTTTTTGCTGCCTCATAAAGGAAAGGGACCCTCTTCAAGGTAGTATTTGTGTGTGTAGAGGTGTCTCCAGACACAGCAGAGCACAGCTTTGGACCTTGCTGCCACAAAAGCAGGGAACACTTCTAGTGTGAGATGAGCCATTTGTATGGTAAGCTCTATGAAAGACAAGGGCACAAAGATGCCAGGCTCCTTGGAAAATTGCAGTAAGAATTTACAGATGAAGCACAAAATAACCATTCATGTCATTCAGTTCTGGCCACGTTCTGTGAAAGTATGCCAAAATAGTTACTGGCCTCAGTTTCTCATGATATTCAAAGTGGTGAAAGTATTCAAAAGTCCTCAATGGGCTGGAGAAGCCTGGTACCTTGCAAGATGGAGTCCAGGTTAAAAAAGCCCCATATTTTCTGAGTAGGTCTGGAAGTGAAACAGCTGACTGCATCTTTCAGCACAGGATTTTATACATGGTCGTAGGGTATCTGGGAATCCATGAATCCACACTGACATCTGCACACTTAGAATCATGATGCTGCAGGCCTAAAGTATATATTTAGACTGCATCTATAAACCTCGTAGAAAAACATTAAATCAGCAAAATGAAAAAAAAAACCAAACAAAACTGAGACATAAAAATGAGCTGGCTACTCTAAAACATAGATACAGTAATTATTTCAGTCTTTTGCTTAGGGGTGTACCAACTGTTTACAATTTACTGTTTGGCAAGCTGGGTGTTCTCATTTCCCTCATGGTTCAGGAGTCAAAAACATATGCTACCTTTAGTAATGAACTCTTCTAAGATTTGAAACTATCCATATTCATGTCACAAGAAATGTTTACACAAGAGCAAAATGCTCCAACATCAAAATAAATCAGTAACATCTCAGAGTTTATATTTCCATATGCTTCTTTGGCATAATAAAGCAGGGGAAGGGCTGCTGTTGTAAAATGGAGTTTAATTAAAAACAAAAGAAAAAAAAACTTTATCAGAAATCATGGCCATCCAAAAATAATGCAGACTAATGCATGGTTTCAACATATTCTAAAAATTTATCATCTATCAATAGAAACAAGAAAATGCAATATGATCATACCCACTACATGCCTTGCATATTTTCCATCTTCTGTGCATAAATTATACATTCATTTTCATAATTATGGTAACATTCTAGTTTTCACATAAACTGCTATTACTCCTGGGTACCAGTAAGTTTACATCTACCAAGGCTACATGCTAATTACATTTTCTTTTTATAATGTTATCTATTTATCAAATTTAGTTTCTTAATGGAAATTAATAGACTAGGTCTCTGCAGTAAAAAAAAAATATCAGATTTAATATAGTGGATTGGGTATTTTTTCAGCTTTTACATCAAGCTTTAAGGGCTTTGCTTGCTTGGCTGGTGATTATGGTGTATGAAATGGGTTATAAAACCAACATCCAGGAGGTGGCTGGGAAGGAGTTAATAATATAAATATATAGAGGAAGAGACGCAGCTGTCTGAACTGAGTGCAGGGATTTTCAGGGTAGCCAGCTGTAGGGATTTAATTGATTCACCTGCCAGACTATAAAAGGCTGGGGGGGCGGGCAAAAATGTGTAGTACCATGGGGTGACTCTAAGTCCTGTCATGATTCAGGGAGGAGGAGGTAATTTGAGGTAAGTATTGTAGCTGTGAGAAGACCTAATGAAGACCTAAGAAGACCTACTTAATGTTCTTGTTTTCTTCTGAATGACAAGTGAGGAAAGGAAGGAGTTTTTACTTTTCTTTTGAGGAAACAGAGTGCTATTTCTATTTTTCTTATCCTTTATTTTTCTAACTTTTAATAGAGCCTGGCAATGCTCTTTCCTGGATCTAAACTACAGGCTCATAACTACAGACCTGTTAGTCTCACCTCAGTGCCTGGTAAGATTATCGAGACGATTATTCTGGGAGCTATTGAAAAACACCTAGAAGACAACACAGTCATTGGTCCCAGCCAACACGGGTTCATTAGGGGAAGGTCCTGCTTAGTACAAACGATATATTTCTATGAGAAGGTCACCCACATAGTTGACCAAGGGAAGCCAGTTGATGTAATTTTTCTGGATTTCACTAAGGCCTTTGACATTTTCTCTCACAGTATCCTCCTAAACGAATTGTCCATCACCCAGATGGATAAGCACATAATACAATGGGTGAGCAATTGGCTGATTAGTTGTAGTAAATGGGGTTACATCGGGTTGGTGACCAGTCACTAGTGGGGTTCCACATGGATCCATCTTAGGGCCAGTACTCTTTAATATATTCATAAATTACTTAGATGCAGGACTTGAAGGCTTACTAACTATGTTTGCAGATGACACCAAATTGGGGGGAGCAACTGACACTCTTGAGGGCAGAGAGGCCCTGCAGTGGGATCTGGACAAGTTGGAGAGCTGGGCAATCACCAACTGCATGAAGTTTAACAAGGACAAGTGCCAGATTTTGCACCTGGGGCATGGTAGCCCCAGATATACATACACTTTGGGGAGTGAGAGGCTGGAGAGCAGCCCTGCGGACAGGGATCTGGGGGTTCTGGTCGACGGTGAGTTGAGCATGAGCCAACAGTGTGGCCTGGCAGCCAGCAGGGCCAGCTGAGTCCTGGGGTTCATCAAGCACGGCATTGCTAGCCGGTCAAGGGAGGTGATTGTTCCACTTTACTCTGCGCTGGCGCGGCCCCATCTTGAGTACTGTGTGCAGTTTGGGGCGCCACAGTACAAAGAGGGTATAAAGCTACTGGAATTTGTCCAGAGGAGGGCCACAAAGCTGGTGAAGGGTTTAGAGGGGATGCTGTATGAGGAGCGGCTAAAGCCTGTTGGTCTGTTCAGCCTGAGAGGAGACCTCATTGCAGCTTCCTGCTACCTCACTAGGGAGCGGGGAGGAGCAGGCGCTGATCTCTTCTGTTTGGTGACCAATGATAGGACCCGAGGGAATGGTGGGATGATGTGTTAGGGGAGGTTTATTTTGGACATTAGGAGGAGGTTCTTCACCCAGAGGTTGGTGGAGCACTGGAACAGGCTCCCCACAGGGCAGCAGTAATGGCAGCAAGCCTGACAATATTCAAGAATCACTTGGACAAGACCCTCAAACACATGGTGTAAGGGTTGTCAGGCACTGGACCAGGCTGTCCAGGGAGGTGGTTGAATCAGTATCCTTGGTGACTTTCAAAGGACATAAAGATGTGGGGCCAGGGGACATGGTTCAGTGGTGGGTGTGGTAGAGTTAGGTTAGTGGTTGGACTCGATGATCTTAAAGGTCTTTTCCAGCCACAGTGATTCTGTGATTCTGTAAAGTCAGGGCAACAAGAAAGCCTGGATTGAAAGATCAGTGGATGAAAGATGAGCCTCAGCCAACTGCAGAAAATGAAGATGAGTGGATGGGTGTGAGCAGAAGTGGGAAATAAGACAGTGTGTGGCATGCTAGAGGAAATCTCCTTGTCTATATATAAAGGAGGGTGAGCTTACAATCTTAAGGAGTCTTGGCTTTCAGATATGCAAGGTACATCCTTTTTAGCTTACTTTTCAGTTGAATGTAGTAGAAAGATTGTTTACTTTGCCTGGACACTTGAATGCTTTTAACAACAGGGTTTATGGTGCCTCTTACCCTCAGGGTGAGTTTTCCTTCCTCTATCTCTGAATCAGAGAAATCAGTCAGAAATCTGCAACATGTTCTACAAAGAGAGCAAGGATGTTGTAGTACCTTCTCTAAGAAATGTCTTTGACTGCATTGATTTGACCCTCAATATGTTTTTTTCTCCTTCAATTTTGGTGGATTGCTTCTATCTGCCTCAAGGTTCTCCCAGGTTTAAGCATGATAATTTACCTGAGGAAACAGGGTTTGGTCAGAATAAGAAGTTCTACATAAAAGTAAGGTACTTACACCAAGCACCTTATTTTGAGTATTACAGTATGTTTAGTTGTTACATGTTCTGTTTCTACTGTGCTTTAGAAATGACCTGCATATTTCAGCCATTATTTACATCCACTTGTGTCTCCTCTGACAGTAACTCTTCTATAGTTGAAATGTGAATCAGCTCTTTACTGTGCTACAGAGACAAGATATCACAGGCTTAACTCAGCAATGACCATCTAAATAACATGTTGAGGATTGCTCATAGTAAAAACAACGCCATTCTTTTCTAGCAGCTCATTCTAGGAGTTCTACTGTCCTCATATAAGTAACAAGGGTCTCTGGGTTGCTTTGAACAAGTCTAGGAAAGAGCCATAAGCTTTACCTGTGTGTTCTATGAGACATTCAGAGGTTTCTGCAATGTGTCATATTTGAACAGTTTCCAATTAGCACCTCCTTGAGCATTACAGGTGTGTTCCTTGAACTTACTGGAGTGAAGGCCTGGATCTTTTCATTTTCCACTGCAAAATGCACACTCCAAGACATTTCTAAGTATTGGTAGTTTGACAAGAAGGAATAGAAAATTTGGCTATTATTGGTATTTTGAAACATTTCACAAAGGATTTTTTTAGGAAGTCGTGCTTCTGCAGAGACAATGTGTTGACTCAGGATATTGTCATGGTTGAAAGGTTCTCAGTCCATTTTTTCCACTAAGATTTGAAAATATCACTTATCATTTGCCCTCATTAAGGTCATCTATTGCCTATGAAATACCCTATGTATTCAGAATGCTCAGAGAAGTGTTAATCATTGGCACAGGAGATGTTCCAAGTGTTGTGACTGCTGTATGCTAGCCAAAGTGTCATCATCCCATGAAATCTGTTCCAGATTCTCTGGCTATGATTTATTGCTGGATTATTCTTTATTAATCCCTGACAGGGTACCCTGCTGATTATAGGTGACAAGAAAGGAGATGGTACTTATTCACTTAAGTGGTAAATAGAACATTGAGAGGTGATGTGGCTCTTGTTGGCGACCTCTGTTTGTTTGTTGGCCAAGATTTTCAAAAAGGTCATTCACAGGACTTTGTTATGCTGCAGGCTCCTGGGTACGTTTAAGGACATAAGGTAAGCAGAGACTCAGAGCCTCCCTTCAGCTTCTCCTCAGAGTGAAGGAATTGTTCACTTAGATTCAGTGTATTTCTGAATGATCTCAGGTATAATCCATTATAAAATTGAGAGCGCCAGTCAGCCTTAAAATGTGTAAAACCCAAATTGGATCCAACATACAGGAATGCTTTAGATAAGCAGTCTTGTACATGTGAGATTATCTCTAAACTGACGTATTCTGAGTTTGCCTCCTGCTATTAAAATCTTAGTCACCCTTGGATCATAGCATAGCCCAGTGAAGCATTACCCTGTTTCCTCCTGTGATTATGCTTTTTCAAGAGATCACATTGCTCAGAAACATGAAGTGTCCTGAGTATTTTTGTTATAATCTTCAGAAATCATCTCATAAGAGCAACTGCAGTAGTTCAGACAGACAGCTTGTCTAGCATTATTCTTTTTCCAGCAGTGGCCAAAATTTGATATCAAGGGAAGCTTATACAGTATGCATAAGACAAATATTTAAATTCTGTCCACTGTGTATTCTTCTGGCTTCTAACTTTTCTGACTCAGGGACTTCAAGACCACTGTGACTTGTCTATTTACTAACCCTTTCCAGATCTCTTTTCCAAGTACTTACTAAGCCTCACCTCGAACCCAGTAAAGTTTTGTTTCTGCCACATATTTTGGCAAGGATTTACATAATTCTACTACGTATGAAGAGTTGCTTGTTTGTTTTGAACTTGGATCAGCTAGCTTCCTTTGGCCTCTGTTTCCTCATGGTCGCTCATGGTGCTGTGGACCATCATTTTTCCCCTAAGCTCTCTCTCTTCCAGAATGAAAAGCCTTAGCTAATCAAATCATTCCTTGTATGGAAAACATTCAATTTCATTGCCCTTCTATGAATATTTTCCAGTTTTAAGACATTTTTCCAGGTAGAAGGCTTGTAAGTAAACGTAGGAGAAGCAGTGGTTTGTACAGTGAAAGAATAGATGTCTTCTATTTTTTTCTATTCCATTCTTAATTACTTCCAAAATTTGAATGACCTTTCTAAGCATTTGCCTGATATTTTCATGGCACTATAATAATCCCAAGACTTCATGTCTGAGTGATAATGAGCTCAGAGCCAACCATTTTATACATGGGGCAAGCCCTGTTTCCCAATATGCACTACTTTAACTTAATTGCATTATTTTGCCTTAATCTACATATTAGTAATGCAGCACTCCTGACTATTGGTTACTTTTTCCTGAAGTATTATCTTGACATTCATTCTTTGCCTTTCATTTTCAGCATATTTTACAAGTTCAGTAGTTCCGTAATTGTTTTAAACTGTACATCAAGCCCAGTTTTCACAGACAAAAACCCCTGAGCTATCTTTCTGCAGTATGCATTTAATCCTTTTTTTTCTAAGCCTTGAAGATAAATTTTTTACAGCAATAATTCAGTGGAAAAGCATAGTAGGTGATCAGGAGCTGGAACACATTCTCCATGTAAAAGCTGCAGTATTTAAGAAAAATCATGAGAGAAGGTTATGAGGAAGCATTAGGAAGAGTGGTGTGAGAAGAGTACAGGCAGCAGGAGGTTTACTAGGAGGAAAGGACGGCTGACACACAGGAAGGACTGCTAGAGTGCAGTGCCTTGAAGCAAAGATGAAATACTGCAACACGATACAAAAGGTGAAGGAGAAGTCATTGAAGGAGCTAGAAGGGGAATTTGTATGCTAAGAAGCAGGAAAAGATGATGTAGTATTTCTTGGTTTGACCAGGAAGGAAGCAGATTCAGGATAATTTTTCAGGTGTTTCCCAAGTCTTCCAAAGCACAGACAAGAGTGTAAAAATGCAAAACACTAAAATAGTGCCTCATTGTGTGTGATCCTTAAACGTTGCTGTGATTATATTAATGCTGAAAGGTTTGACGCCTAGGTTCAGCTGTGGAAATCTGAAGAGATCTGCAAAACATTACCTGCTAGAAAAGACATAGATTTTAGAAAGTCCATCCAATGAGCTGGACACTACTGGAGAGGGCAGAAAACATCTGACTGTTTTCGAGAGAGCTGAAGCAAGCTGTCATCTATCTTCCATATGCTGGGGGTAGATCAGAACTCATCTTTATCACTCATTAAAAGAGCCCTGTGGAAGATGCTCTCTCTTCCTGTCTTTGCTTTCTCTATGAGAGGCTTCCCTGACTTCAATCATTTCCTCTGTGATACTTGGCCCATATCCTGTGTATATGGAGCTTGTCTTGGCACTCAATCTCACTTGATGATTCCCACTTACCCTTTACCTTCTCTAACTAAAAGTATATCTGAGATTCTCAAGTAGTGTAAGTTGAGGTAGACCTGTAAGCATGTCATCTTTATCATATCTACATCTCTGTTCCTCTATTAGAGGAAGTGGGAATGATGACACCACCTGTAAAGTTCTTTGATGAAAAATGTATGCAAGAAGTTAGTATTTTATTATTATAACAGATTTTTCCAGCTGATAATATCCATGAGCATTCCAAGATGTTCCACATTACCTATTAAAAAGGGGCAGAGAGTTGAGGTATAAGGAAGGAAGAAACATTTTATTTCTAGGTCTGGTCATTCCTACTTAATAATGATATTCAAAGAACTAGACTTTTTGAAAAGTATAACTGGAGAAAAAACATATTTTCACCAGATGCATAGGACATAAGCCAAGGTATTTTTGAGGTATTAGTGAAAAGATAACTTGGGACAGTAAATGTGTATTCAAGGCCCTTGTTTTTTGTTTGATGAATTTTTTTTTTTCCTGAAAGGAGACTGAAGTGTCTGTAAGGCCAACTAAGTATTTTTAAAAGGATTTCAAATTACTAAAACTGTATCTCAATTATCAGGTTTATACTACTGGATGCCTTAGTCATATACCAGCTGGCTGGTATATGACCACAAATTTAGAGGAGTATAAGCCATTTACATTTTGATAAAAATTTTGGAAGAAGAAACATTTGTTAGGGAAGAGTTTTATTTTTCCTGAAAGGTACAAAACCATTTTTTTTCAACAACATTGTGTTAGCACTCTTACTAAATAGATTGATATTATTGGTATATTGTACTCTAAAAATCAAAATACTTTATTCTGATCCCTCTTGTAATGTTACTTCTAGAAACAACAACACATTGTTCTTTACATTTAAAATAAAATATCATAAAGTGCATGAATAGTTGTGAATGTGGTGAAGAGGGGAGTCAAGCTGAGAAAAGGGTGTATTTTATAAAATATTGAAAATCTGCAACGTATACATGGTGCATAAGCCACAGTGCTATATTTCTGTACTGAATGGGCACTGCAGACCAAAGCATTCAAGGCATCTTTGGCTGCCTTTAGAAAGCATATGTGGCATTAGGTCTTAACCTTATCACAGCTATTTTAATGATGATGTTTTTATGTTTAATTTAACTGTAAATCATGTTAGCAGGGTTTTGACTGCTATGTCAGAGCTTAAAAAATGAGCTAAAGTTATTTCAAAAGCTAAGAATTTGTCTAGCCTGTGATGTTTAGTCAATATGATCCACTCAAGTGTGGAGCTGTCAGAAAGGACACCAGCGGATGGTGCTTAATCTGCTCAGTTTTGAAGGGAAGTTGGACTCTTAGTATGAAGTTAAATTTTTGATCTCAGTTACAGTTAAATAGCCAATTTATGGATTTGTTAAGGACATTAAGGGACTCACAATGGCCTACAAAATACTCTGTGCTGTGCCATGGTACATTTTCTAGTCAGATATCCACAGACTGTTTATTTTTCCTGCATGGGAAACTATTTTTTCTGTTTAGTTCATTCACTCTGGTGTCTCATACAGAGCTGGGTAAATACTTCAACAACCACATTGGCAAATATTGGTTCAGATGCATCTTGCACATCCATGTCAGCAATTATAAGGCTTTCTGTTTGTTTTTTTTTATCCACAGACATTCACATATCCAGTTTCTGTGTAGTCCCATGGACATAAATCCAGAGTGACTCTAGTTTTTGTCTGGGCATTCCTGTAGATAATGTAGTAATGACTCTGTAGTCACCCTCTACCTTTCTGTGTCTTCTGATGTACTCCTGTCCAAGTGTGAAAGATAATTCCCCTTCCTGCCTCCTCAGACAATTAAACCCCCCCCAGTTTCCTGGGGAAGCCTGAAGAGTTTTGTCATCAAGGTGATGATCAGATTTGGAGCGGAACCTCTGGCAACGTTGTTTTCTTTCAGCATGCTCTCACCATGCACATCCACATGCTTTCAAAAGGAAGATTTTTTTTCTCTCATAGGTCATAAATATACAAGTCTGTACATCAAGTTACGAACTAAGACCATTGTCGTGGTTTGTGGGTTTGTGTTTTATGTTGGAAAGGTTCAGATTTAAATCAAAGCGTTTCCCTAACATGCTATTTCAAACAATATGTCAGGAGAAATTGAAACATAACCATCATGGTATCTTAAGGAAAACCAGGAAAAATATATTCCTTAAATAAAATCTTTTAAAAGTAATTGTCTAAAAGACAACTTAAGAATAAATGAGTCAAGAAGTGTATTGAGCCCATTTTCTTTTTGAAAATTCTGCTCTGAAACTTTTGAAAAAGAAAATGGGCTCAGAACCTCAATCTGCATGACAACAAAGCTTCACATGGCAGATACAAATGATATTTCACATACAATCTTAGTGCTTCATTGAAAATTTGATCTGGAAACAGTTTTCACTGCATTGGGGCAAACAGGATTTTCACTGGTGAAAGCCATCTGTTTACAGAGCATACAAAGACCTATAGATATAGAAAACATGTGAACAAGGTCCATAATATTGGTTAACCATTCAACCCTCTATCATTTGTTAGAGATAAAACTGTACATGGATGGATTCAATGGTGATAGAACATGCATAAACATATAGGACTCAAATCTGCAAATACAAAATAGACGCCAAGTACACCAAGTTCTTGGTTCTGCAACACTTCGACATACAAGGATTTTTGCCTGAAAGTGTTGGAAATCAGGCCCAACAAAATATATTTGTTTTCATTTTGAGCCATGAACATTATTGTAAGTTTTTAAAATGAAACTTGCAAGTGCCAGAAAAGTCCTCTTTCCTGGCCCTGTAACTTTATTTTTCTTCCTTACATTTTTCTGTTACATGATATTGTCTCGGAAAAAATTACATGTGATCTTAATCTCCAGGCATGTTTTTTCCAGAGAGAAACTGGTAGAACATTTACAGTAATTAACATACTTTCTACCTTTTCATTTTGTTAATGATATATGTTGAAGGTGGTGCAGTAATTGCTGCCCACAGAGGTATATACTCTGACCAAGGTAATGACCAATGACCAATAATGATTATAGATGTAATAATCCATTGTGAAATATAGGCTAAAATAGATATAAGGAACAGTGTTGGAAGCCAAAATAAACTGCACTGGAACTGTACTGTTCCACGATGCTAAAAATATTTCAGCAGTAGATAGGAGAAACATACAGTAACTTCTTTTCTAATCATATGCTAATGTTAGTAATTTTAAATTTTTTGTTTCTAAAACATTTCTTTAATATACTGACACACTAATGAGTAAAAAACCTAACCTATGCAAGCTCTGTTTATTTTTGATGAAACATGCTTTAGAAGTATCAGTTTATTGTATCTGTTCTTATTTCACAGATGAATTTTCAAACCGTGATTCAAATGGTGTAAGCAGGAGTTTTTGAGGATCTCAAACCCAGACTTCTTTTTGGGCAATTTCACTTTGTAAAACAAAATACTGCAGATCAACAAAACCTGCCCATATCTGTATAATTTTGTACAGATGCCTGCATACAGGTTTAAACCTACTAAAAAGGTTTAACAGTGGCAAGTTTCCAATAGATTAACATGTTCTTGCCATTCAAACTAAGCAATTTTAAAATTAATTTTCATATGTAAGAAAGCAAGACTCTATCTTGTGGTTAGGGGAGCAATTTATTTTTAAAAATAGAGGACTTAAAAGGTTCAGTAGTAATTTTTAAAAACCTATGCTGATTGAGAGCATGATTTTTTTTCAAATAGTGTAGTGGTCTTGTTGAAACCAAGTGATTTAGTTGTTCCCAGTAGGAGATGGACATCTTAAACATCTTAAATATTTAACCCTTTGGCTTCACAAAGCACATTTTCACTGTAGCAAACCTTAATATACACATGGTAGTTTGGTTTAACATCTCTCCTGTCCTTACTTGTCTCCAGACACGCTGGTTTAAGGAAATACAGCTTTTGAAAGCAACCTCACCTGGAGGAGTCCCATACTTCTTTCTGCTGTGCAGCAATAGACAGTCTAAAAGTAGCCCTTTTCTTAAATCTTCAGTGTTCTCCTCTTTGAAACTGTGAATTTTGGAGGTAGGTGTAAAAGAAGAGATAACTATGAATTGAATTTTTACCCGAGATCTTAATATTGCTTAAATTGATGGATTTAGCTCTGCCTGGGCTCTTGCTAAGATACACTGTCTCACAGTGGGTTAGATCCTGATTTGTCTTTTCAAGTTAACACCAGCGTAAATAGAAAACATGCACTGCAAGTGAGCGGGGTGGGGGGATGGGGGGTGGGGAGGAGGATCTATAAAATCCAAATGTGGATATAAGCAGCCACAAGTCCATTATCTGAAGTGGTTATGTCATCTTACACCAGCAGAAAACTCAGCTCTCTATATTTGATTCCTAAATCTCACCTTACATCAGATGTTCAAAGGTTCAGATGAATAAGATATGTCTCTGTAAAGTGTGTTTTAAATTAAAAGCTAGTGAAAAACATGTCTCTCGATTTCTGGATGACAGTCTTGGAAAATGTGTTTCAACTGGCAGCTGCCCTCTTCCTATTTTACTCCACCCTCACCAAGAAACCAGTATCCAGTGATGTTGGAGCTGATATTCTCAAGAAAAACAATAACCTCTCTTTGGTTCATCTTCCCTGTTTTCTTCTGGGTGCTGAGAGGTGGCTTTGAAAGGGCAGAATGTATAAGGCAGAAATATTTCTTAAGGGTATGGGGAGGATGCTCTCTCTTTTGAAGGAAACCAAGACTTCCAACTGATTTTAATTTTATTTTTAATGTTCATGGGAACCAGTCTTACATGCCTGGCTGAACTCAGAGTTTGTATTTTTGGCAGGTTTTTATTTGAGCCCAGCTTGGCTGTTTTTCAAAATGTCCAGATTGCTCATATTAAATCTGAATAAGCACTACCCACTAGTTTAATCAGAGTCATCTGGTACACCTCTAATTAGTGTTAGTTAAAGTTGAAATTCATAATAACACAAAATGCTGCATTTTTGGGAGGTATTTAGTAAACTTCTGAATGTAAAATTGTACAAGGGAAAATACCTTTTGCAATATTATTTAAAAATTGGAATACGTGAGTTGTGATGACAATAACACAATGGTAGCAAAAGACTAACTTCCTGAAAAATGCCATGAAAACGAGTATTTATCTGTTTAGATATGCATGCACATGTACAGTGGGTATAGATACAAATGCATTTATGAACTTTAATTGGTCCTGCTAATCTAATAATTGACTATAACTCTACATTGTGCACAAATCAGTAAAACATATATCCATCTGGGAGTATTTCAGCAATTACCAAATAAGCATGTGACATTTTTGGTTTGGATATAAATTGTTTCCTACTCTTATCCCATTGCAGTAAATTACATGTAAACAACGTGTTATAAAATTATCTGTTTGAAATCAATCTAAGTTTTGCCCGGGTCAGGACCGGACCATTGGTACGTTACTGCAGATTGTCAAAAAATGAAGCTTGACAATTACTATACTTGTGCAATCATTGGCTGTAAAGGGTCAACCCTCCCTACAAATCTAAATTTTTTTTTGGTGTTACAGTCTATACTGATGAGGTGCCTGTTTATCTTGAATTCTTCTCTGAATTCTTTCCTTTGAAGATATTTAACATAATTATGTTGAGATCTAGATCAATTAAACAACAAGCCCTTCAGTTCAATCTTCTTATTAAAGTGTTCCCCAAATTAAGAATGCTAGGTTTCTGATTTTGTTTTTTCGGGTGTCACTTCTAAATCCTAGAGAACTGATGAACCCTAGTCTTATATTTTGTAGATTAGCTATTGTTTTTACATGTATAATGTAACAATAGCGCAAAAAAGTATCCAAGTGTTTACTGAGATTTAGATCTTACCTCAAATGTTCTCATTTCTCAATCATGCTTCAATTGATACTCTGGACATAGAAATATCATTTATATTCTTTTCTTTTTTTTTTCTTGGACACATTTCAGCTTCACTATTCAAGGATTGAATGGCTGGTGATTACAGAGTTTTTTTTCAAGGGCATCTGTTCTTAGCCACAGCTGAGGATGGGGCCCACTGAGCCGACTGGAAGGATCCACCTAGAATTTGTTGAATTAAGTCCTTGCACCTGGATATAATTGTCATGCTGCTGTGCTGGGGTTTTCTTAAGCTACTGGTAAAACAAATTAGCTCAATTTAAACTGGCATCCAGTAGGGAAGCAACAACTCACCTCATATAATGTTTTTTGAATAATTATTTTTCTATTGCCAGTTTTGCCTCATGAATATTTTCCTAAAGGCAGGATGAATTGTTGGATTTATTTTTTTGGGTTAAACATGGGAAGCAGCAAAAAACATTCTATTTTGCATATCTGCTAAGTTACAACTAGTATTCGAATAGTATGTGGTTACTGATTTTATGTAACTGTATCTTATATATATAAAAATATATATTAAAAGCAGGTAACAGCACATAAAACCTCTTCAAAAGTGTAGTATAACAACAACCACCCCCACCCTTCCAAAGACCCCAAACTGGTCTTAAGACATATACTTAAAGTACCTTTTTCCAGATTTAGCACTGTAATTGTGTAAGCACTTTTACATTTGGGAAAGATTCATGCAAGTTTGGGTTTTTGTGGAACAGTAGACAAAGGTGGTCATTTATGTCTGACATGGGAATTTGTATAAATACCATGGGATCTCATTTCCTTATGTATTTTAGAGCTGTTCAAACTTGGCAACAAAATTCACAAGCTTCCTGGAAAGTCCATGAAGGTTCATTGCCTCAGTTGGACTTGAAGTGGCAAGACTTTGCATGAATCCTTGGAATGTGTGCATCTGTGTTAGCTTCAGCTTTTCATAATATTCTCCAAATGTAGGCTCTGTGGGAAAACAATGAAAAATAATCTCTTCAGCTGAATATTTCAGGATTACTTTTGAAATGGAAGAAATTGTACTTTCTACCTGTGCTCTAAATATTAATTATATTTTATTAGCAGGTTACATGCTAATTTGGAGAAGAGAAGGGTATGTTCACTAAGCATGGATGGTAGCTTTTGATGTGTCTCTAGAATCACTGCTTCAGCTGATGACCAAAGATGCTGTTCTTGTGACCTGGCAACGTCACTGTGGATATCTACTTAAACTGCTTTTAAGACACTCTTCTGTTGGCTTAAAAATAACAGCATGAACTGAAGCTGCTTTGTGTTTATTGCATTTTAATCAAGAATATAAAATATTTTGTGAGATCGAGAACATATTTTATTTTAAAATATGGACTCCTGATCATCCTCTTAGAGACTGTGGCAGAAACAAAGATGTACGTATTACCATAAACCATCCTCTAAACCACACTCTCTTTTAATATTGGGTAGACTCAAATGCCATGGGAATGTGAATTAGGAAAGCAGTGCTTTTTTTGAAGGATGGCAAAATATCCAGAGATCAAAAGTTAAATGTAGAAGCTGCTGTCAGTCCTTCAGCTGTGCAGTGAATTTCAAATTTTGGAGAGTGTGTGTGTGCAGTGGCAGCAACAAGCATGGACATGTCTGTGCCTCTCGGTAAGAGTTTAACTTGTGCAAGCATTAGCTCAAGGAGAACCTCAGTGTGTTACAAATTCTGTTACCTGAAGAGCTGTGTGTGTGGCACTGAGACTAGTGGGAAACTGCTAAATACATATGGTCCTGTGTGAAGGCGGCTCTCAAGCAGCAGCTGCTTGCTAACTTGGGTCAGTTTAAAGGTGTAGGGCAGTTGGCTGTTTTTAAATGACCTCTGTTATAAAGCAGATTTTGTTTTCTAACTGCTGGGCTTGGGTCTTGATTACAGTACAGCCTGTTTGCACCACCCCAGCAGTGTAACAGGTGCTCCTCTGTGGCATGGATTTGCCATCAGAGCTCCAGCCAGAGGCTCAGCACAGACCCAGGGTGCAGAAAATTCACAGAGCAAAAAGGGTCAGCACATAAAATAACATTGACTGAATTATCGTTATCTGTGTTCTGTGGAAGAGGAGGCCACAGGAGAGAGTCACTATACTCATTGTACAAATGCACACCCAGAGCAAAGTTTTTCTTTCAACTGCATTAGCCCTGAATCAATGCATACAAGAATGGGCAAGAAAGTTGCTTTCATACAATATTCCTTTTTATACGCTCATTTTTCTTGGGCTTCAGGGAAAAAAACCCCTTCAGTTTTCCCTCAAAGTTGTGTAACAACTGTGGCTGGTATAAAGGTTGCTTTGCCTCCTCTCTGCACTCCCTCTCCTGTCCAGGCTTCCAGGGAGGAGAAAGCAGGAAAAAACAGTAGCAAACTGAGCTTAAGGTTGGTTTTTTTTTTTTTTTTTTTTCTTTTTCTTATGTGATGATCATCTTAGGCCTACACTTAGAGAAGCTTCCAGTGGGAAATTAAGCTAAACTGAAAAGCATAACAAAACCCAAATAATCTTGACTACAAGAATTCCTCCAGTGTTTTATCCTTTAATGCTTATTAATAGAGACAATACTAAACCCAAAAGGAAGCTAGCAATATCCTGTTCTTTTCCTTTTTTGTTATAGCATGTATTTTTGTTTAGTAAACTCCATGTCAGATCTTCTAATTTAATTATTGAGCTCACAATGTGAATAAATGCACACACATGACTAACAGCATTCTCTTATAATTTCATTACAGGGTAATAGAAATGTGGTTTTTAAAACTGATTTTTTTTCTTCTGAGTGTTTATAATATAAATGAACTCTCTCATCTTACCTTCTTTTTCTCCTTATCCTCTTTTCATTTCTTTTTAGATTTGATTCATAGAAAAATGTGAGCAATGCGTGCCACTGATTTGGGTCATCTGCACGCAATTCAAAAGGAAAAGGTGATTTTTTTCATTGCCTGCCAAGTAAGTGGGAGAGGTGTAGGAAAAAGTGGATTTATGCATAAAACGCAAAACTCCAGATGAAAGAACGGACCTCTTTTATCATCATAGAAAGAATCCATCTGCAATAATTACCAGTCAGACTATCTGCATGCTATGTTACTTCGTGACATCTGAGAACTGCTGCACTTCTTGAACCAATAGCCGCTATATAGCAACCAACATCAATCCTGAATGAAAAAATTGGCCCAGACGCTGGTGAATGGCACTCAGTAGGTTTCCCATTGAACTATGCTGCGAAACAATGATGCACATTGGTAAATCACCGTGTGTGCCTTTCAGTTCTTATGCATATCCCATACTGGACAGCTTCCATTCACTGGCACCCACTGCAAACAAATGTAACTATGCATCAGAGATGAAAGTGAAAATGCATATGTTAAATCCCAAATGGAAGCAGAAGAGTGTAATATATACATAGTTGCTTAGCAACAAACATGTTTTGGCCACAGGAACGGTGACATCAGTCAGAGGAGTGAGAGGCAAGCTGCTCTGCCCTCCTCTCTCTCCCTGGAAGCTTCAGAAAGGTCTTTCCATATTTCTTTCAAGGCAGGAGAGAGAGGGCTATTGTAGACATTTGTTTACACTATTAATGCAACAGACTGCAGGATAATTGGAGTTTTATTTGATCAGGGAAACCTGTTTTCATTCTGGGTGTCCATTGTAATGGTGCATGTCCTCCCATACAGCCAGGTGTTTTGATCCCCACTTTAGGGCTCACTGCAGAGTCCCTCTTAGCTGAAATGCTCAGATAGGAGAAATGAAGTACTAAGTCTGAAAATGCAAACTGCTGAAATAAAAAAAAAATTTGGTGTCACTCACTCTGGTTTTAGCCCTATCAT
Source organism: Coracias cyanogaster (assembly GCA_033124195.1). Taxonomy (NCBI): domain Eukaryota; kingdom Metazoa; phylum Chordata; class Aves; order Coraciiformes; family Coraciidae; genus Coracias; species Coracias cyanogaster. The sequence continues at coordinate 15,267 of JAVSBS010001042.1, read as the reverse complement.
GCTTTTCACTGCAGCTTGTAGAAACTTTTATTCTACTGGCATTTCACATTCATCTGGCTCTGTAGTTTTTCAGGAAAGCAAGCAATATTTATTTCAGTAATCACAGAGTATCTATGGCTGTTAGGTAGGTATTTGTTAATTCCATTTTATATGGTCTGAATATCTCTTCTTTCCTTTCCCCCTTCTCTTCCTTTCCTGCAAGCTCTGATGTGTATGCTGTCATGCCTTCTGCAGTGGGAGGCAAAGGAGTGAGCAGGCAAGTCCTGGTTCAAGTTACACCCACCCTTCTGTGCAAGTAGCTCCTATTGACACAAATGTGAGCTCCATGCGTAGCTGACATGTAATGTGCCTCATGGTTTCAGCAGTCTACTTGCTCCACTGAACCATAGCATCTTCCATGTATAGAAATATTGCACATTTGGGTTCAAATCGATCTGCCACCCCAGATTGCTGCAGACATATCCCTGAATACATTATTTTTGAGTGTTTCCTTTTAATTTAATGTAATAAATGTACTTTGGTGGATCCCCAGTGGGGGGAAAGAACATTTCAGGCATGCACATCTCTTTGCAAAGAAGGCTTTCTTGACAGTGTGAGAGATGTGTAGGAATGCAATACATATTGAAGAACTCAAACAAAATTAAAATCATGGATGAAAGCAGGGTTAAAGAATCATTATGATAAAATAAGGCCTTTATTTCCATTCATAGAGCTATTATGTACATAGTATTTCACTTGCTCTCATTTTCTGTGAATTCATAGCAACCCTTTTTCATGTACTAGCACATATCAAATTGACAAGGTATCACCAATAATACCTTGCACTTACTATCTGGTAGCTTTTAGGAAAAAAAGTGTGTCATTCTGAAAATATGGAGAAATTTGTGACAAGATGTGGTGGTGCCTCTGAGCAGACAAGGTGACTGAGGTCATCGTGGAAGGGTGGATCAAAACAGAAATGAAGACCAAAAAGTTGTATGATAAAAGGCTGGAAAATGGGAATAAATGTGATATCGATTCTTTCTGAAGAGAAAGAATTTTTTCTTCTCCTGAAACACCAAGAAAATGAACCAGGAGCTGGAAGGACACAGCTGATATCCAGAAAAGAGGTTGTGGTGGATTCTTGTCTTCATTTTCTATCTGTGACTTAAAGCAATTCATCTTAGCATGGCTTTCAGCCTGAATGGGAATACCATGTAGCCAGATCCTACAGAAATCAAATGAACATATGGACCTGAAGTTCATGTTTGGGTCCTTAAAAAGACAATCATTGAGACTGGGATCCCATATCTGAGTTTTGTGAAGCTAGCAGCTTCAGCAATTAAGTGATACTTGTTGGCTGAGGATCAACCCAAGAAATTCTCCTAATATGTTGCTGTGCTTTTCGCTCTGTGAACTCTTCTTTTTTAATTTGTGAAATGAATTACTATATCAGCTGAAAAGATAATTAAACTAGCAACCAAAATAGATGTTTTAAAAGCCTGTTAGATTGCTGGTATTTTAAATGTGAATAATAAAAAATTTTAATGGTAATTGTTCTCATTGGGTTAAACAAGATTTTACAATTCACATTAATTACTGAACTTTAATTTATTTCCCAGTGTATACATTTTTGTTTAGATCCCTGTGACTCTACCCTTTAAACATAGGCTCAATGGTTTGACAAATATTGGCTTTCTGAGAAGTGTAATTTAAAATTTTCCTCATGGAATTATTGTCTTTTTTTATACTTACCTATATAGATGGACAGGTGGTTTCCTTTTTAAAAAGATATACCTCAAGGTTAAGCAAAGACTATAAATCTGTCTGTGCTTTTAGTAGTTTTGTTGTGAAGCTCCAACCATATGCAAAATCTCTGTAAAAATATCTTGAAGGTTATTAATAACTTTGCCCTGTATTTTAATGTTTAATTGGTTTCCCAAAAGGTGGCATAGAAATAGGAGGAATGTAGTATGTGAAACCACAGGAAGATTGATGTCACAATATCTGTGACAGGTTCACATCCTGTAGAATAAAGTTTGAGTTTGCAAGATTAATATAAGAGAAAAGCTGGAATGGAACCATGCATGTTCTGAGTGTCAGTAAGTTCTGCTGTACAATCTTTAGTTTTCTGTCCCTCCATCTTCTAGACAGATGATATGTCTGCCCCACCTCATTGCATTTGTTTTCATATCTGGAATAGGCTCTGTAGGGTCTGTACAGACTGAACTTTCATGTCACTCGAAGTCACTAATATTCTTGGCAGCAGTACTGGTCAGTAATATGGTCAGATAACTTGTCTTTAAGTAAGACTTCTGAAATTATTTCACTATTCACACGTGCCTCATCAAGAACCATTAAATGTCTTATAGGAAAAATTACGAGTACCTTGGACCCTCTCTTGATAAGCTCATAAGCTGAGCTAAAGAAACATAGTCTTGATAAAACCTGTCATAAGTTGGGGGTTTTCCTAGTCGGAAAACCATACTCGGAGATCAGTTATCAACGTGTCCCTGTCCAAGCAAAAATCTGCACCAGGGAGCATCCTGTGTTGAGGTCTGGTCTCACTGGTTAGTGTCAGTAGTGTCCTAGACAAGAGAATTGATTGTGCTCATTACATCCACAAAGAACATAAGCCTGCCAAACCTGCAGGAATGTTTAAGAGTGGAACTGGAAATGAGCTTGGAGAAATGGTTGGAAAAAATGTTATTCATGGGGGAGAGAAAGTAAAAGGTACTTACTATATATGCAGAGGAAAAGTTAGCTGCAGAAATGCAAAATGGAGAGCAAAATATTTGATTCTAAAGAAAATAATACAACGTTATGATAAGTTCAACCTGTACTTAAGCCTATGACAAAAGGATGTTGTGAAAAAGAAAAATGTGTAACTGAAGTTTTTTTTTAATGAGCATAACCTGGAAGGCAGGTGTATATGTCATTCTAGCTTGCTCAGTATGAGCAAGTTTTGGGTATTACTTTCTGAAAAGGACATGGGTCAAAGAAGACAATCCTGAGCCAAGTGGTCAGAACAGCTGACAGGGAAATTGGAAGGATGAGGGCTATGTACAGTGTACAAAAGGGAGCACAACAGTCTTCAAACATGTAAAAAGTTGCTGCAGAGAGGAAATAAATAAAATTTTAAACACTTTTTGCCTGAATTGCCAAGAAAATACAGACTTAAAGTACTCCAAGAAAAATTTAGGTTAACTGTTATAAAAGCTATAATTAAAGAACAGATCAGATTGCATTGGGAAAATGTGTGTATTTCCACTGCTGAAGGACTTTAAAAACTAGTTAAATAAACGCCTGCCAAAAATAGCATAGGTACACTTGGTTTTGACATTTAAAAATATTTTTCAGCTCTGCTTTCTATTATTTTCTCCAAATGGCTTCTGCTGCTTGGATGTTTGTTGGTAAAGCCAGCAATCAAAATAATAATGTAGGATCAGAACCCTGTAAACACAGAGGATCTGGTACGGTTTCTAGTCATGCCATTCAGCCTCTAGTATAAAGTGCCAAGATATGTGCTTTGGAAGACTCGTAGGGCACATAGCTGCATGTCAGCCTATTTCAATTAGTGTGTTGAAATGGTGGATTACACATCTTTATAAAAATTAAATTGGTCTCATCCCTGAAATTATAACAAGCCCAAGGATCCAATGGAAAATCAAATCTTGAGCACCTCAGTTTCAGGGGCCACAGAAATGCATCATACCACTGCCTCTGTGACACCCTGCTGCCATTGCTCGTCCCCTCTGGATGTCCCTTCTCCCATGCTGTGGGGGTCACAGAGACAGGGAAGCACTGATAGAGAGCAGTCTGTAACTGATGGCTTCGTGCTCACAGTGTGTTGGCACCTGAGATGTCAGTGAGCCCAGGTTGTGTAGTTTTCTGAAGGTAGCCTTGCTCTCCTAAGTGACTGTATTCAGAGTATTTAAACATGGAGTTTACATGGATTTTGAGTGTTTAATGATACAGCTGCCCTGCTGCAATGTCTAGCTTGTGGTACACTCTAACACACCATCTACTTACAATCATCATGTGCCCCAGATAGGAGCTCAGGTGAGCTGGTGGTTTGTAGTTTCCCTCGCATGCTCAGCCACTTCCCTCTTTTGGGCCCTCTCTTCTCCTTCAAATCCATCTGTGGCTCATGCCACCACACATATGCCTTCTCCAAGCTCTGAGGAGATTTATTATCACATTACACGCTGAGACCGGTAAATTTATCAGATTTCCTTATTTTTGCTTTATGCCAGATAGTAGGGGTTGCCAGTGTCTCTGAAGCTCTTGGTCACCATTGTGGTCCCTTCTACCGGTTGTGTGCTGTATATGAGTAGCAGCCAAAAGCAGAGGCAGAAGCAGAAGCTTAGCCCATGGCCTTTCCTGGTCGCCCTCTTCATGCTCTGCCCATGCTGATGCTGCAACGGTGAGTGAGCAGATTGTGGACAGGCTCCGAGAGACACAGAACAGTGTGGCTGTCCAGAGAGAGGCTGAGCTCTGAAAGATCTTCCCACCCCTTGTTGGGTGGTGAGTAATCCTGAGGGAAAAAGCAAATGTGGAGATGAGACCATGAAGAGTTCAGGCAGCTTCCCTGGGGATGAAGGTTAACCCTCTATGTGTGGATCCATGCTCTACATGAATGCAGTAACATTTCTGTTTCTCCAACATCTCCTCCAAAAAACTGTGCTTCAAGATGTCTCACTTGTCATATGCGGGTGGATCTGGCACTGTGTTTCTTGTGGACCAAGGCACAGAGTTCTTGGGAAAAGGTCTCAGGAGACATTATTTCCATAACTCTCATCCGCAGGGACTGGGGGAAGTGGGAAGTGGGGAGGGGAAGATTTGTGAGGTTAGCTATTATAAAAAGCAAAAAATAAAAAAAGTGCTGTCTGTGATGCTGCATACTTGAGCTCTAAAAGTACTGGTTTCAAGATGTCTGTAAAAGTCAGTGGCATCACCATGTCACTGGATTTATTGCTTAAGGTTTTAATTCAATTTGTGGTGTGACAGACATTGAAGGATGAGGGACAACTCCAACAACTTCTACCAACAGTCCTTAATCTGGGGTGGTATCCTGGCACGCTGCCTCATCCCCTCCCTCTGCCTGCCCTCCTCATCTCTCACAGCCCTTGTGGACTGCACCAGCCACTAGAGAAAATACAAGACAACATCAATGTGCGTGAAACAAAATGAATTTAAATGCAACTATTCTGAAATGAAAATATTCTTTTCAGTCAAGGCCAGGATAAAACTATTTGAAACTTCTCTGCTCTGTTTGGTTTAGAAAGTGCAGTGCTGCTGAAATGGACCTATTCCCTGAGAATTTTTTTGTTTTGAAAAGGTACCTTTTTCTACCTGAAAAGCACCACTCAGCTCCAGTTAGAAGCCTAACAACCTTGGTGTCTTGTGGTTGGAATTTTCTGAGGTGCATAAATCATTTGGAAAGTTATAAACTCGTTACACAGGACCAGATTTATAATATTTAATCTCTTATTAAATATTGGTCGAACAACTCGTATTAAATCCTATGTACTATATTTTTTTCCTGATCAGTTCCATATTTATAGCATTAATCATTTCTCTGCAGTTAATTAAGAGAATTGATGGCTCTTGGGGTTTCTTAAGCTAATCCTTAAAATAAGTTTATCAGACAAGATCTCCATTACCCAAATCAGACACCATCACAATAGCGGTACAGAGGCCAAACAGACAGGAACACAGATCCAGAGAGTATCCACAAGGACATGACAAATTAAAAAAGCAATATTTTGAGCTTGTGTCTCAGAGGGATGGGGAAATAATAGCAATATAATTGAGGCAGTGTTTGTGGAGCCCTTATAGTTTAAAAACCTTTTGCCTCAGCCTAGCTAATGCTGTGAAACAAGGATGCTGATTATATGACCAATTGTTTAGCATGTGTTCCTAAACTGGTTTGTAATTACCAAATTAATCTCTCTGAGGTATTAAAAGCTTATTTGCACGATCTTTGTAAAACTAAAAGGGAAGAGAAGCACTTTACCTGTGTTGATACAGAGCCCTGCAAATAGCAACTATTTGTTTTTGTAGCTGTTGTGGCTCTGGGAACAAGTAAATATAAACAGCAGGAAACACAAATACAGAGGCAGTGCAATTGGAGGCTGTCAGGAAGCAGTATGGTGGCTTCAGGAGCTGAATTCGGCTTGAAATAAGCTTTGTCTCAGTATGCGTAAGAGGCTTTGGCACTGTATCAGACCTCTGGGGAAGCCACTCAGCAGGGTGGGGATTACTATAGTTTGTGCTTCCCAATTCACAGCAAACTTGCTTCCATGTCACACTCATGCATTAACTCTCTCTGTCCCACCTCGGTGCATTTTGTGGGGATTTGCTCACTTTCTAGCAAACAGCCCGACATCTGCTCATTGAGAATGGAGGAGAAAAATCCCCAGCACACACCACTGAGTGACTGCAGAACACTTCCCCTCGATGGCGAGCGAGCGAGGCACAAATATGGCTAATTTTGCCAGACTGGATAATTCTCCTCTGCAATGGATGTGCTGTAGTTGCTTTGACAATACCATCTAAAATGCAAATGAATTATCCCCGCACATAGTAGCTGGCAGTGTTATGTAGACTTGCTGCTGGTATAAACTTCCTCCTAATTATTTTTTTTTCCTCTCTCTCTGCAAACACATGGGCTCCACTCTCTCTTTTGAGGTTTCGCAAGGGTTAATTTTCTCTTAGCTGTGGGAATATTTTTCGTTAGGAGAAACTCCATGGTTATTCCTAACACATGACTATCAAAGAGTCAGATTAGCTGAGGGGGAGGGGAAAGGCTCCTGAGTTTGCACTTCCTGTCTCTTAATAAAGCTGAGATTCCAGAAGTATTTAATATCATTGTGGTTTACATAGGAAATTGTCTGAACACTCTTAGTAACGGAATATATGGCTGCTATATTGAATACCATTTGTCCAAGATGATTTTTCTTTCAGTTATGTTAGATATTGGAAAATGTAAAACCAGAATCTCGTTACGGTGCACAGTTAAATAGGCAACTATAAAATACTGTTTAAAAAATTTAAATATCTAAAATGTATTGAGAAATGTGAGGTGCACTGGTGCTAAAGAAACAACAACAATTGTTTGTATGTACTGCTAAGGCAATAAAATGTGGATTCCTTATGTAGGTCCAAATGTAGCAGCTGGATTTGGCTTTATGAACCATGAAAAATAGTTCCCATCTGGAAGTTGATGTTGAATAAAGATGCAACAGTAAGGCTGCATCTTACATGTAACATTTCCAACTCAGTACAGCACTAGCACTGGAGAAGAAAGAGAGAGAGGGAGGGGGAGATGGGAACATACAAATCAGAAGCCTCTGACCAGTATTTTTATGTGTGTTCTTTATTTAGGAGGCTCAGGTTTTGTCTGCTGGGTTTTTTTTTTTTTTGGTAGGATAACCCTACCAATAGTCAACACTGTACAAGTAAGAGAAGACTTCTGAATATCTTCTACCACACTCACTGCTTCAAAGACCAGTGTTTTCATCTCTCTGTCAGATAAGTAAGAAAGTGATTATGTCAGTATTTTGTGATATTAATTTCCCAAAGCATCACTACAGTCCCACCACCCACTTTCCCCAGCTTTTATAAGTCCATTCACAGAGACTGCAAATCAGGAAATCTGTTTCAAAGTGGCTGCAAGCTGAAACTGGCCCTTTGCTCTGCACCTGCACCCTGTCATGAGCAATGTTTGCAACATGCAAATCCCACATTTTCATATCCAGATCCCCCAGTCATAAGGTGCCTAGGAGATCCTACTTCCTCTCACTCAAAAATATGAAGGTCCAGTTTAGAGAGCATTTTTAAAAAAATCTGACCCCAGACAAAACTATTAATTCTTAAAGGATTTTGTTAAATTTATGACACCACAAGGATTTTTAAAATTCAGATTACATATAAGCATAGTCCATGCTAAAACCTTACACTGTAAATAGGATTGTAAATTCTTATTAATAACATAAGGCAACAAAAAGCCAATAAAGGAATGAAGTTTGAACATTTTATTGGCCCTTTTCTCTTCCTTGAGCAAGAATGATGTCTAATGCGAGATGAAGTGTTAGAAGACGTGATGATCCCCTTTGGCTTTTGCCTAGAAGCTGTTGTGAGGTTTCTTTAACTGTGAGACTTTCATGGTGGCCTCAGTGCTGCAGTACATCTGGCTGAAAAGATTTCCTGTGTTTTCCTAAAAGGGTGCTGTTATTGTTCCTGTTGCCCTGGCCATTTCCATGAGCCTTTAAAATGAACCCGGGTCTCACACCAATGTTGCAAGGCAGATATTTTAAAGGTGGGGGGAAGCTATAAAATCGAAGTTGGATGTCGCAGGTATTCATAGTCATCAGACCATGGGAATCTTGAAGTGCCCTTAATCCACATTTACCATGCATTTGAAATAACGACGCACCCTGATGCTTGCAAACTGTATTACTTTAACATAGGAAATAAGAACCACATATGTTTAATATATTAGCATGTGCAATATTTGCTTGGCACATGTGGCTCACTGATGTGATCATAGGTTTTCCTCGAGCTAGCTATTCAAACCAGAAAGCAGTGTCACCCTTTCACCTCTTGATATCCTGAGATCCCACACCTACACTTCACTCTCCTGCTTATTCAGATAAGTCCCCTGCTGAGGAGGGCTCTAGAGGTTTGTCCCAGGAAGGTGTGTGGTTGTGTTTGTATGTGTGCAGGCACAAGGGAGAGCATAATCTGTTTGAAAGAAATTATGCCACAGCCTAAAAATCTGCCACAGTCCTTTTTGGAGGAGTTTCTGAAGCTGAGGTGAACAGGTTTGACTTTAGCAGTCTATTTTCCATGGGGAGATCTTGGAGTTTCTGGCAGACACTCTTCAGGCCAGGTGGCTCATCTGAATTTACAAGTGCGAGCAGGGAAAGCAATCTCTCTCACTCCTCAGAAAATGAGGAAAAAGCACCGTGTTTGCTGCTCCCTGATTAAAAGTTTCCTTAATGGTAAGGTCTGATAACAACATTATGAACATGTTTTAGAGAGGATTCACATCTCCGAGTTTAATGTCTCAACAGTGGTGGACACTGAAGGTGTGTGGGGCTCACAAGCCAAAGCAGGAGCACTGGCAACGTCTGGTCCAGGGTGGGCGCTGGGGGCTGGGGCAGGCTGGCTGCCTGGCAGCGGAGGCAGAAGGCGGCTTTGCAGCAGACTGGGGACTGCAGAGAGGGAACATGAAGGCCAGGAGGAGCTGGTGATGTTTGAGGAGGGAGTGATGAGGTGGGAGAGGCTCTGTGCCCCAGCCTGGGTCACCTATTCTCAGCCTATCCCTTTTCCCACCATCTGGTGGGACCAACATCCTCCTCCACTACCTCTCTATTGTGGGGCTGTCACTTTATGCTGTAGTCCCTGCACATAGCCCTGTGCACCTCGGACTGAGAGGATGAGGGCAAGCAGACTGCAAGGGGGGGACATTCCTGCTCCTTTTGCCTGGCAGGCAGTGGGTTACGAGTCCTTGACCCACCTTGGGCTGGCAGCAAGAGGAAGAGCAAAAGGTTACATCCCTAGGAATGGGTTTTTCAGCCCATTGGGCTCAGGCATCTGTTCCTTTCTCTCCTGGCCTAAGCAGAGCAGATGATCAGACATTATCTACTTTGTCTATGCCTTGATCCTGCTCTGGACTCAGTAGAAAGACCATAAACATTCATTAACTCCCCTGTGCAGCCTCTATGAAAAAAAAAGCACCTGGAGTAAGACAGTATATGAAAAGGCGATTGCCTCTCTCCACTATGTATTTACATTTATTGTTCAAGTTAGTTTTGTCATTAAAATGGCATAAAAAAAATAAATACCTAGGTTTCCAAGTCCCAGATCTCTTTTTATCCACAAATTTGCAAGGAAAAGAAAGATTTTTGCACAGAGGGTATTTCTATTCCCAGTTGCAGAATCTCCATTTTTTTTCACTGCTTAATTCACGTGCATGCAAATATAAGGATTGTGCAAGCCTTGGCAGGAGATGCTCTGGAATTTGTTCCCTCTGCTGAAGAATTTAAGCAGCTTGGTTTCACGGAGGCTGGCAATCCCTTCCAAACTGCTAAATCTAGGCCAGGATTTAGGGCAGACCTGCGTGGTGCTATTAGAAAACATAGGTTGTGTGCAGTTAGCCTGGGAGCTGGAGAGCAGAGCTACAGTCCTGCGTGTGTCCAGTGGCTTTAATAAAGAATCCCATTTATATTCATTACTGCAACCAAGTCCTGTCTCTAATCTATCGCAAGGGACGCTACAGATATATTATTTCTTTGTAGTCTCAAAATGCTCAGATGGTTTTTAACCTTATTAAATCTAAACCCCTTAAATGTGCTTCTGAAGCAAAACTTTGAGCAATAAGCTTCCCAAAAAGTGCAAGATTTACAAAGCAGATTTATGGCTATGTAGCGAGTTAAGTAACATTTCTCTCAGCATATCTTTTGCCAAAATTAGAGGCAATTCCCTACTTCAGCTGAACAGGGAGCTTTAGGAAGTCTGCTGTGCTGGTAGATCATGTCGTTAGTGCTCTAAGAAGCAAGACAGTAAAGTGTTAATCTACCTAGATGATTTTCTGATGGTAGTTGCATTTCAGGAATCAATAAAACATTGTTTGAATTACAGAATGTTTCAAAGTCCTTAGGATTTCACATCTGCTATTTGGGAATAAAATTGGTCATAACCTCCCAGAGACAATATCTCCATTTTCGAACAGAACCAAACCCTGAATTCTTTTAAAAGGTTAAACCACAATCACATCTACTATGGCCGCATGCAACTATGCAATTGTTTCTAAGTGCACAAGTACCATCTCAATATTTACAAGTAAGGAATCAGCCTGGGTGTTTCAGAGCCGCTGCGATACCAGGTACAGTACACATGGCAGTTTACTTCACATGAAATAAAACATACAGGTGCAGAACGTATAGGTATTGATGAATCCAATACTAAGAGAAGTCAGATCCTCCTAGTCTGGTTACAGAAAGAGAAAATACTACATAGACTGAACTTTGATTTCAGACTTATTTTCTAGCTACAAGTGTATTTTTTGACTTATTTTATTTAGGGCCGGCTGGAAACTAAGGAATGGGGGGGACTGATTAAAACCACCTCTATGCTTACAGTACTTCATTTTACAGTATCAGTAAAAGCAAAATTCTATGAGAGAGTATAGAATTAGAAGCCAATCACTGGAGAAAGAAAAATGGTCTTTGCCACTCAGAGACAGTGATTCCTCTTTTTATATTCTAGACAAAAAAAGAGTTCTAGAGTGAAGCCTTTTCCCAGCTCCTGGGCCTGGGATAGGACATGTATATTCTGGCAATTTGACTGGATACACCAGCTGAAAATGAGCAAATCTACACTGTGAAATCCTGTAGCTAGGCAAGAAAACCAAAATTGTCTGTCTCTAGGCAGGCTGGTACAAAATATAGTTGAGGGATACATTTTTCCCGGATAGAGAAAGAAAAAGTTGGATGAGTGTTTTCTCCATCTGCCTATTTTCAACAAGTGTTCAAAGTGACCAGGAACCACTTCAAAATAATGTACAAGTGTTCCTCTGCAGGCTTTTCTACATGTTTTAAATACATATTTCTAAATGAGTGCATAATGCCTTTGTCCTGTGGAATGTTTCACCTATCAATGCAATGCTACGGACAACAAAGATTTTGGTCTCATCAGTGGTATCCTCCAGATATCAGTGATTGACAATCCCACAAAGAAAGGATTTCCATGAGTCACAGGGATTTATAATACAAATCCATTAAAAATATGTTATTTTGTAACTTTTATATTAAATGGAAATGTATTAAATAAAGTATGAAGCAATGTTTGAATGGATTTATATTATGCATTTATATAAATATGAAGTGTCTACAACAATTAATTTACAGAAAATTTGATGTTATGCCTGTATTTCTTTGAGGTCCTTTTATGTATTTTTAAAGTATTAGATGTTAAAGTATCCACTCTTCAAATTGTATTCTGGCCTATAAGCTTTTAACTTGGAAATAGATCTACCTGCAGTGAGGTCTGTATTACCTGAGAATCTTGTTCTAAATACGTATTGCCTTCAAAGCAATAGACACCATCCTTGAAGTCTGGGTTTGTTGATACCTTGTCAAATACTTTGAAGAAGGAAGTCTCAGGGTGCATTTGCAAACTTGATACTTGGCAGAAAAAGGATTGTGAAGGCAAAAAGTAATGCAGTGTCAGGTTCTTGGTCTGGTTTCAGGTGATGTCCCAAATGTATGAGGAGTAAAACTGTTTTTATTAGACTTATATAGTGATTAATCAGAGGAAAACTAAGGACACTGATTGACTTTTGTGACTTGCACAAAATCAGTGGATATATCCAGCTGCCTTCAAGCAGAACTCTGAGGGAAAAGGCAGGGTGTATGTCTCCACTACTCATCCCCAAAGACAGCTTTCGGCTGGTCCCGGCTCCCCACTGTCAGAGTGTGTCCTTCCCAGGAGCGCCTGATGGCACCTCTGGCCAGAAAGTCCTGAAGACACAGGCTCCACTGCGGGGATTCCCAGCTGCGGGAGCCCTGCAGACACCAATCTCCATCTTCTTTCCTATATGAAAATTTAGGAAAGGGTTGAAATATTTCTGAGGGAATTCTGCCAGATATTCATGTATCTACATTTTCTGCTCACTCAAGGGGAGAGGAGGTAACCAACAAACTAAAAGTCTTCAAATGCTGACAAATACAATTTAGCTTTGAAGGCTGCCAGCAATTCTGTGGTAGTAAATCCCATTTGCAATCAAAGGGTGAGTCATTAGCCTTGACATTTGAGAAATGGAGATTACTACGAATTTATGAAAAATGTTCCCTAAAATGTTTCCTTAGCAACAGCTGCTGAGGAGCCTGGGGCATATCTCAGGTCTCTAGACTCAGAAAAGCCGGGAGCAGTGAGGTAGACGGTTTCCTATCCTCTTGCTGTACGTAGTGCTGAGGGTTTGCTATTCCTTTCCACTCAAGTCTCATCTAAGCAAGGAAAAATGCTGTTTTCTTCAATTCAGTTATCTTTACTGAACTGGCTTATTGCAACTGAAACTATTGCAATGAGCATTGCTTATTATGCAACACAGGAGGTTGAACCGTAGCCTACAGAGGGCTAGGGGCAGTTTGGCTAGTTCCAAAGATGATCCCAACAAAAGTCATATGACAGCTTGTTACCACCATATTGAGCATAAAATTTTATTTTAAAAAGGTTTTTCTTAAAAAAAAAGAAAATTAGAGAAAGCTACTAATTTTCCATTTGTCTTCTGTTTCTGAAATGCTCTTAAGTCCTCTATAAAACCTTTTCCTTATAAGCATAAGGGTTAAACGTTTCCTTTTATGTTAAGAAGATGGAGAGATTAAGACCTTCCACCTGTAGGGAAACCACAGAATATTTCCTGACCTTCAGTAAAATCACAGCCATCGACAGTATTGTGTATATTATGACTCAGTTCAACACAGTTAATTTGGTTAAGTTGGAGAAAAATAGTTTTCTCTTAGTTTAAACAGGATCCTTGTCTTGCTGCCACATCAGCAAAGAAAGGTGAGATACCTCAAGATGAGTGTATGGGAAGGTGGGAAGGGGGGAGAGGGAATGAGGGTGCATGGAGAGGCCTGGGTGCTCTTTGGAAAGGCAAGAGGGTTGTTGGTAACAACAGGCACTGGGGGTATGTCTTGAGTGTACCATAACAACTTTTGTGTCTTGCCTCAGTCAGGCTATAGAACCAGAGATAGATCCCAGGAAAAGATGGAAGATTGCAAAGCCATGAAGGCATCCTCTCATCTCAAGACATCTGCATAGAACAGAGCAGACCTAGGGAACAGGTCTTAGAGAGGAAATGTGCAGCCATCTACCTAGCACCTACTGTTTGCTTTCTTTTTGTTATATTAAACTCATTTCTTTATTAAATGAGATTCTACTTTTCTGCTCCCAGCAGTCAGTGTTTACATGATTTTCCATGATTTTCTATGGTGGTAACATCTCACGATTTTCATGTATATGGGACTTTTTTTTCTTTTAGATTTTCCAAATCTAAGTAAGATCGTTAAAGCACCTAACAGCTTCCAAGATAAAGGTGTTACTGCTGGTGTAACCCACAGTACAAATATGGGCACAAATAATATGTACAATTCTTAGCAATTCTACTGCAGAATATTTGCAAGGGAGTTGTTTAATTTCTTGGCATTTAAAAAAAAAAAGAAGACTATTAATTTTTCCAAATGAAAAGAATGCCTACTTTCTTTTCTTCTCTGTGAAATGAGACACCTTCATCTTTCTATCACTCCTTTACTGTATATCCACTGAGAATGGCCTTTCATTCTGCAAACTGGTATATTTTATGGAGTCAACATTTCTATTCATCTCATGCAACTGCAGCCGATCTTGGCTGCCAGGTGAAACATGATGTTGAAACAGAAGTAGTCTCAAAGAAATACAAGCTCTTAAACCATGAATGTCTTTGTGGATCAAAAATGCCATTTTGAATTACACCTGGAAATGAAGTGGAGAGCGGTGTAGCCTCTGGAGTGTGAGTGCCACTGTGGGAAGGGGGAGCAGTGCTGGGGCAGGCAGTCACACCCTCGCCTGCCAAGTATTTTGCAGGTCTGCTCTGAGCACATCAGTTTTGATTGGGAGCAGCTGCAAGCTCAGCCCAGTGCAGCTCTCCCAATAGGTTCCAGATGATGAATATGATGCAGACTTACTGGACGAAAAATATATTTCTGGGGACAAAAAAAATTACTTCTCAAAGCAAGACAACGAAGCTGAACTGATGCTACGTGGGCATAAAATAGAACAGAACTTTTGGGCAAAGGCTTTGACTTCTAATAAATCACCCACCTGGAGATCCTTTTGCAGAGTGAGTTAGGATGTATCAGACCCAAAATCTTTTCAGTTACATGAAGTTGAAAAATCATTGTTTTCATCCTTGATTTCTCCCCAAAGGGACAGATACTTTGCTCTGTCATAGCCTCCAAATTTCACATTAGCAGAAAGGTGCCTTTGCCAATCCAAACAATACATAGGCTGTTTCACAGAAGTTATGCAAAAAGGCTTAGAAACACCACTTAATAGTGGGTTTCACTGGCTGAATCTTCAGAAGGGACTTGAAGGCAATTTGCAAAAACATGTCAAAAGTTAAGTGGTGAAAATCAGCTTAAATGCCTAATTTTAATTTTGTTTGTGCTCTTTGTTGTTTCATTGTGGGGAGAGGGAAGAAGCTGTCTTTTTCCCCCTTTCGTTTTGTTAGGGAGAAAA
>JAVSBS010001041.1:17144-35269 GCA_033124195.1 Coracias cyanogaster | reverse complement strand
CTGCGCGCGGCGGAAGTGACGCGCCGCCGGGGCGCTTGGCGGGCGGCGGGCGCTGCGCGGCGGCCATGGGCAGGAAGGAGCGGGGTGAGCGGGGAGCCCGGCGGGGAGCGGCTCGGCGGCGGCGGCCGCGGGAGAGCGGGGCGGGGAGGGCCCCGGGAGGGAGCTGCGGGGCCGGGGGTGGCCCCGGGAGGGAGCTGCGGGGCCGGGGGGGGGGCGGCCGCGCCGCCTCGTCCCAGCTCCGGCCTTGCTCCCAGAGACGAAGAAGTCCAAGAAGCGCCATTACGATGACGACGAAGACGATGAAGACGAAGCTCCCGGCAAGGAGTCGCAGGAGGCGGTGCCGTCCGCGGCGGGGAAGCAGGTGGAGGACAGCGGCACCAAAGTGGACGAGTACGGCGCCAAGGACTACCGGCTGCAGATGCCCCTGAAGGCCGACCACGCCTCGCGTCCTCTCTGGGTGGTACGTGCGGCCCGCGCCGGGGGGCGGCCGGCGGGAGCCGGTCCCTTAGCGGCACGGCGGGGCCCGGAGCCCCGCGGCCTTGTGTGGGGTTTTCACCCCGTAAGGAAGCGGCGGGCCGGCCAGCAAAGCCTGCCCTGCTCTCCAGAGCCACAGGGTCAGAATCGCTTCTGTTGGAAAAGACCTTTAAGGTCATCGGGTCTGTTAAGGCAGGTGGCAACACCGAATGGTGTGGGGCGGTGGAGAGGCTGTGCCCCGGGGTTTGGCGGCTCCCTCAAGGCGGATTTGCGCAGGTGGGCAGGCGAGTGCTGGGACAGGCTGAGGCCGCCCGAGGTCTGCCTGGGAGCCCCTCAGAAAGCCCAGCTGAATTACTCCCATTCCCGCAGCCTCCTCCGGTCCCCTCTCTGTCAGACATCCCTGGCTGTGGATGTGCCATTGACCGCTGCAGGAGCTTAAGCTCGTAAGGCTGTGGGAGGAAGGTAAAATGGCTTGTGGAAGCGACTGCGTTGGCTGGTGACGCAAGGGAGATCTGCTGCCGCAGTGACACGGCTCCGCGGTTTGTATGTTCAGGTGAAACGAGGCAGGCTGGTCTCCTCTGTAACTGGTACCGGTTGTTTCCTCTGACCTGAAAGGGATCTCAGTAACCCTGCCCAAGGCTTGGCCAGCAGTACAAGCTTACAGAGAAGAGGTGGTTGCCCTGCCAGTGCCTGCTGTGACACAGATACCGTCGTTCCTTCTCTGCTCATCCTGTGTAATGTGAGCGAGGAGTTTTGTTTTGTTCCAGGGGAATAGGGCTGGGAGCTCGCCTCTGCCCAGGCAACTGGCTTAGCATTAAAAAGAAAAAAAAACACCCCGACATGTCAGTCTGGAAAAGCTTAATCGATCTGGGTGTGGTTTCTTCATAGCGCTGTAGAAAGGATATGGGAAAATCAGTGTCCCTTTCAGAAAACAGAAGTTGTTTGTATGTTCCTGTGTCTCTTTTTTTCTTTAACTTCATTGGTAGAGCTAACGCTTTTTTTTGAAACCCCATGATTCGTTACTACCTAAATATCAGACCGTCTGTATGGCTGCTCTATAGGACATTCTGTATTTTTCCTAATTAACGCTGTTGTGCCTTCAGAATTTCTCTTTACTTCTGTAGGCTCCCGATGGCCATATTTTTCTGGAAGCCTTTTCTCCGGTGTACAAATACGCACAGGATTTTTTGGTGGCCATTGCTGAGCCTGTGTGCAGACCTACCCACATCCACGAGTACAAGCTGACTGCTTACTCGCTGTACGCTGCTGTTAGCGTCGGCTTGCAAACAAGCGACATCACAGAGTATTTACAAAAACTGAGCAAGACTGGAGTCCCCGATGGAATCATTCAGTTTATCAAGGTAAGAGTATTTCATTGGCGTTGGAAATGTGTCTGCTGCTACTAGTGAAATCCTCTTCTTCTGTCTCTGCTTAAATGCTGGTTTGGTTTTTTTTTAATAATTGGGTTTTTTGGTCATCTACTCTGTCACTGTTTCAAGAGAACAGAGGCTTTCTCTTATTTTTTGTCTTTTTCTATAGTATATTGCTGCATATCTGCTACTTTCACAATATATCCTCTGTGGGGTTTATACCTCTTAAGAAAAAACCAAGTATCCCCAAGTGTCTTGTGTGCAGACTTTCAGCAGGTAGGAATTATGTGTGGGGAAAACTTCCTTAGGTTTGCTCTGGAAGACAACTGGGAATGTGGGAAGCAGTGTGGAGCAGCCAGGCGCTATAAAAAAGAGCCTGCCTTATACTGCCAGCATGTTCTTGCAGGCTGGGAAGCAGTTTCGAATTGGGTATGAAAGCGAACATCTGTGACCGATCTCCTGCCTGAGGTGAGGTGAGGTGAGGTGTGTGTCATCTGAGAATCGCTGCTCAGGTTTGGTCCGTAGGCAGGACAGCGTTGCAAGGAGATGTTTTACGATACTGCGCTTCCCCAGGAAGACCTAAACTGCGTTGCAGTGTTCGGTCCCAAACGCGGAATCGCTCTTTGTTCCTAACGAGTGCTCTTGTTCGTTTGTAGCTCTGCACTGTCAGCTATGGGAAGGTGAAGCTGGTACTGAAACATAACAGGTAAGTGGCTTCTTCCGTAACTAGTGTGGCAGAGGAACCCCTCCAGATGCACGGAGGAGCGGTCTCAGTAGCCGTTGAGTCTTAGAGCTCCCAGCTGAGTGTAGAATCTGCAAGGTCATTTTTTCATTCAGTGGAAGCGGTCAGTGAATTCAGTGAGCCTGTCTTGGTTATCGTGACATTTTTTAAGTAGGTTGCCAATGTGATGGTCTAGTTTGTTTCTTTATTGCTTGGACTTGCAATATATACTTGCTGTTTTCAGAGAATTGTTTCATTTGTTCCTTCCTAATTTACACGAGCCTGGTTAGACAAGTTTTTCTACAGCTGTTCCATTGTCTGGTGTGTTCTGACTTGTAATCCGTCCTTCGGGAGGGATAAGCAGATCCATTGGAAAGAGCTCTGTGCCTCTTGCTGGGTGGAATCGGGTTTGTTTTAAACCCAGAAGGCGCCATTGGAAGGGACCTTGAGCGGTCAGCTCGTTTAGGGCTGGCAAATTTTATCTAAATCTGTGATTCTGCCGTAGGGAGAGGGAAAGGAAGGAGACAGCAGAGCCCTGAAACCTGCGTCTGTCCCTTATTGTGGTTTTCTTTCTCCTGTTATTTGTTTTGCAAAGTTCTGTGTTGTCCATCAGCCATGGATAAGACCTGGGATTATAATCTAATGCTCTGCTTGTGCTGCTGCTTTGGGTAGAACCAACGCTAGCAGGGTTTTGTCCTCCTGGGTGTTTCTGAGAAAAAGATTTCTCCGATGCTACTTAAGTCATTCTTGGCTCATATTTTACCCGTGATCTCCAACCAACATCATTGCTGATCAGTCTGCAGGGAGAGAAAGAAATGTAGGGTGCAGTAATTGAAATTTTTAGATTATTTGTGTTTTGGGAGTTTGGGATTTTGGTCTTTTTTTGGTCCTGTGGACAGGACTTTAAAACACCACATACAGTGTTTTCACAAACTCACCCCAATTTGATCTTAAAAAAATTGGCTTGTGTCACAAATAAGACATGGATGTCGGAGCTTTCCAGGCAGTTCTGCGGGAGCTTTCCCATTCGTGTTGCGTTACAGAACATTTGCACAGGATGGATAACCGCAAAGTATGCGGCGCTTCTGATAGCGGGCATCTTCTAAAAGTGTTGATTGCCATAATTTATTTCTTTTTAAATTGCCACCCCCAAAATCAGATGCCTGAGAGCGCACCTGGGATAGGTGTATATTTAAGCACCTACGCTGCTCCTCCTCTAAATTAATAAAAATGGGTTTTCTTTAATTTCTAGGTATTTTGTGGAAAGTACGCACCCTGATGTCATTCAGCAGCTTCTGCAAGACCATGTAATTAGAGACTGTCGCCTGAGAAATGCTGACGGTGAAGAAACAGAGCTCATCACAGAGACGTTCACGAGTAAATCAGCGGTATGGTTGGGCGTGTTTTAAAATCCTTGAATTAACAGTAGATAAACTGCTGAGTAGTTTGGGGTGGTGACTGGTTGGTCTCTGTCTATTCCAGATTTCCAAGTCCAGTGAAGGTGGCCTTGCTCCATCAACGTCACAGGGAACAGATGCTCAGAATAAGCCAGATGTCCCAACTGACTTATTCGAGTTTTATGAACAGATGGACAAAGATGAGGAGGAGGAAGAGGAAACACAGACGGTGTCTTTTGAAGTCAAGCAGGTAGGAGTATCTCGGTCTCTGCGCTTGTGGGTTTGGGGAATGTGCCCAGGACTAGCAAATAAGCACGAGAACTTACTGGACAGTCCTGTGGCCCTTTGATAGGGGAGATCACGGGAAGTCATTAAGATTTTGTTCCAAAATCTTTGACTCCTCCTCTTCCACATGGATGTCGGCAGAGTGGGACACTGGGAATGGCTCCTTCCCTGCCTGCGAGGCACAGTGCTCACAGGCCAGAGGAAGGCTCCAGAGATGACGGGGGGTTCCCGGCGTGTGCAGCCTGCTGTTGTTTTGTGCAAGACAAGCAAGAATTCGGTGGAGGGCAAACCTGCTGCTGTTTGCAGAGCTTGCTTGGGGGTTTTTTTCCTGTTTTTGTGTTGTCATTCGTGTTTGCAGAAGGAACTCCAGGCAGTTCCAATGTCATAGCTTGAGAAGGATAACGGAGCACGGGCCTGGCTCGACCTTCAGAGAGCTGTTGTAGGATTTCTCAAGTTGGTTTTGGACTCAGCGATTGTAAAGGCGCCTAACTAGGGAAAATAGAATTTTTTTTTTTTAAAAGATAACTTAGTAGCTATTTTGTTTATTTTCAAAAACACAAACAAAACCAACAACCTCTTAGAGATGGAATCAACCTGTCACTGGGGTGGAAAAACCACGTTCCCAGCGTGTGGGGATTTTCCAGACTTAACAGATGTGCGGCTTTGGTAGGTCCTTACTTGTAACACGCAGAACCTTTTGTGTCTGTTGCTGAGCTCTTTGTTGCAGGACTTCGGGGTGTAGTTGAGTCACTGCTGGATAAACAACACATCTGAGATCAAGGCGTCATGTTCTTCCATCTAACTAAATAGTCTTGTCTAATATCGACTGTTACTTAAAATGTTTGAGAGGAGCAGGGGTGATCATGAATAATGGTTTTGGGATAAACTTTTAACCCTTGTAGACTTAATTAGCATAAAAATTAAATGTATCTTCTTGTGGTACTACATAATCCAGTTGTTTATAAAAGAAAAAAAAAGGCAAAAAGGAAGATTTCATTCAGATGTGGATCATTTACCAATCTGAAGCCTTGTTTCCTCTTCAGGAGATGATTGAAGAACTTCAGAAGCGATGTATCCATCTGGAGTACCCCTTGCTGGCAGAATACGATTTCAGAAATGATTCTGTGAATCCCGATATTAATATAGATCTGAAACCGACAGCTGTCCTCAGGCCCTATCAAGAGAAAAGTCTAAGGAAGATGTTTGGAAATGGACGAGCCAGATCTGGTGTTATTGTCTTGCCATGTGGTAAGTTGGTACTCAGGGGTTTTGTGCCTGTAGTAAAGTAAGTTCCAAATAGTAGAGTTCAAACATACCAGGCACCGTTGTGGGTAGGAGTACGCAGAGCCCTGCGGGTTTTTAGCGAGCGGGAGGTGAGGGAGAGCCCTGTGGGTAGAGCTGCTGAGGAACAACCTACGGGAAGCAATGGGAGAGGGAGAGAACAGGAGATGCCTGCCAGGGCCCGTGGTATTGGGGGTGGAGGCGGCACACGTGAGGTACAGCGAGCACCTGGGAGAGCGTGTGAGGGACGCTGGAGGAGGATTCAAAAGATTTAAGGACTTGCTCTGTGGGGGAGCAACCGTGGCTGGTGAGGGCAGGGGGATGGATCACCTCTGGGAGAAGCTTTCTGTAGCCACCTGCAATTTAACGTGCCTTTGAAATGAAGAAAGCATTAAAGTGATTGCTTCTAATTGGCAAACCTATTGTTTACGATGATTTTCTTGAGAAAATACAGTTTTATGTCCAGTAGACAATCCAGCTGTTTTTTAGAAGTGAATACTCCATTTCTGTAATACTGTTACTGTAAAGAAACAAGAATGAATTTGCACTGACGTGACTTCGTATCCTCTCACGGTTTTCCTGTTTTCCTTTGGTTTGGTTTTGTTTTCCCCTCCTACTCCAGCGGTATCTGAGGGATGACTAAGGAACATCACCCCTCTTCCCCTGCAGGTGCTGGCAAGTCTCTGGTTGGGGTGACAGCTGCCTGTACTGTCCGCAAGCGGTGCCTGGTCCTTGGTAATTCTGCAGTGTCTGTGGAGCAGTGGAAAGCCCAGTTCAAGATGTGGTCCACCATCGACGACAGTCAGATATGTCGGTTCACTTCTGACGCCAAAGACAAGCCCATTGGCTGTTCCATCGCTATCAGCACGTACTCCATGTTGGGACACACGACGAAAAGATCCTGGGAAGCAGAAAGAGTCATGGAGTGGCTGAAAAGTCAAGAGTGGGGCCTTATGATACTTGATGAAGTACATACGATCCCTGGTAAGGATGTGGCGTGCAAACCTCTCCTGGTTTGTACACTGTTAATGTTACTCTGCTCTTTTAGTAGGGGTGGGGGTTTTCTGAACACAGCAAGTATGGTTTAGGATTCCGAGACAAGGGAACTGTCTTGGTCTACTTTTTTTCCGCCCTGATGCTCCAGAGTAGCTGACTGTTAGTTTTCTGAAACCCTTGAAATAAGTCACTATGTTTTCTGTAATGGCAGTGTAAGGGACAAGTGCCTTGTCCTTCTGCGCAGGCTGATGAAGCGCTCTTAAAATCCCTGAATTACACTTGTATAATTCTGCTGCAGACAAATTTGAATAGGAGAAGAATTCATCTGCCTTTTTTATTTTTAAGAGGTAGTGGCACTGCAGGCTAGCTTTTACTAGCCATTTCTACTCAATAAAATATGAGTAACCATAGTGATTACTGCCCAGAAATAGCTGTTGTATTTGAAATTACTGTGTAATTAAGATCTATACTATTGGAAAGCAATAATACAGTATTAAAGTGTCTGTGGAGCAATCCTGGCTAAAAATACCACCCAGGATTCTAGTAGCTGCTCTACCTTGTTCTCATAATTTCATTTGAATATAATTTGGTGTCTACAGAAATTACAGATTTCAGAAGTAGACCCTGATGATTAACTGCCGTTGTATCAAAGTAGCGTGTTGCTGCCACTGTTCTTTCACTTTGCTCTTTCTTGGTTTCATAAAAATTAAAGTCAGAATTTCCTCTGTGATCTCCAACAATACTAAAGATGAGTAATTCTGCCCTGTAGTAGAAGTTCTGAATGTGGCAGTCAGCCAAGAGTCCTTGTGTCATAGGAATACTGTATGCCCTAAAACAAGCCACGTAACCTTTGGAGATAGTAATTTCCTGAGAGGAAATGGGAAAGAATAAAGATTCCGGAAGGGATTTTCAGAGTACGCTGAAGATGTAACTAAAGCTGCGATCAGCGTGAAGTTTTGTGTAACACAGCCTCGTCAGAAGCGTATGTGAAATGGGGTCACGTGTTCCAATGCTGTGCTTGCTTTGTCTCAGGAAGTGATGAAAGTGTTTTAAGTATTTGTCTTTTAAATCCATTCAGGAAAGTAAACAGAAAATTTGTCTTGCATTTCTTAGCCAAAATGTTCAGACGTGTGCTCACTATTGTACAAGCTCATTGTAAGCTGGGGCTGACTGCTACCCTGGTCAGAGAAGATGATAAAATTGTTGACCTGAACTTCCTGATTGGACCAAAACTCTACGAAGCCAACTGGATGGAGCTGCAGAACAGTGGCTACATTGCTAAAGTCCAGTGTGCTGAGGTGATACTCTGCTTTTTGGTACTACTAGTGTTTATTTAGTATGCTTCTAACTTTTAACTGGGAAAAAACAGGTGCCCTTGGCACTTCTCATTTACTTTGTAGCTCAGGCAAGGCTCTCGCTGGTCAGCATGAACATGTGGCAAATCCAATAAACTGGGTTCTCTGTGGTAGCGTAACATCGTGCACAACATCGGGTGGTACGATAGAAGCTGCTTTTCAGAGACTTCGCTGGTGGACAGTAACTCTTACAACAAATAACGATAGTAGAAAGTTTAAAAAACATAAGAAAACACCAGCTTATGCATGAGGGTGAAAACGGAGAACATAGGACTGGATCTTACTATTTCTTTCCAGTATAAGGGCATGACCTCAGTTCTTTCCAGTGTATGGATGAGAGAAAGTCTGGTCTCAGAGAAGTGGAAACCTTTTACACAGGCACATTTGAACATTAAAGTAACCTTTCTGAGTTGGACTAAAGGTCTAATTTAATATATTGTATCTGATAATTGTCAAGGAAGATACAGGGAAGCTTGTAAAAACAGGGCGAACCTATCTGTTAGCTCCTCTGATACTTCTCCAAGCCCTCCCTCGTAAGTTTATTAAACTTGTCGGGTTAATTCCGCTTCAGGAGTGTAACTCTTCTCAGGCCCTGAACTGCCCTTTAGACATGAAAGGCGAAGCATGGGCTGCCTCTGTTCTGAATAGTGACAATTCTGCAACTTTATATTCTTTAGGTCAGTGTTTTGCAATAGCATTCGATGGCACTACCAAAAAATAACATTCGATGGCACTACCAAAATCAAAGAGTCCCAAAAAAGCAATGCTAAATACAGCACAACTCACTGCATATTTGTTTGGATTTTCTTGACATGTTGTTGAGAAGTAGCACCTTTAATGAACTTGCCTCGATCCCCACGGCCAAGAAGGATTGTCTGGTTTGCTCTCCAGGCGCGGTTCTTTCCAGGCGGCAAGAGAGGGCAGTGCTGCGGTCTGATGAGGCCGGTCACGTTGCAGGAACTACTCTTCTACTGCAGCACGGTTAAAGCTAAAAGAAGTTTAAAAAAAAGAGAACAAGTCGGCTCTTTATATTTTCAGAGTTTTGTGATTTACAAATAATCCCTTTCTCTGCTGCCAATACTGTTTGAGGCTTGGAGTGCGCGTCTTGCAAAATGTAAACATGAGAAGATCATTGGGGTGAGAAGTAGCTTTTTATCCACTTCCAAATCCAGAGGAGAGTGCAAATAGAAATCAAAATACATTGTCTGCCACATAGTCAGAGCCATTGAGAAACAGATGAATTATTTTACTACAATCAAATGTTCAGTATTCATATCTCATTCTCACTTTGAAATACTATCTTCTGATTTAAGAATTTTAAATATTTTATATAGTCAGAATGCAGTAACAACGGTGCCTAGTCAATGCATAAATTTATTGCTAATGTAATCAAGGGATAAAAAAAGCCCCATCTAGCATTTAACTCCCTGGAAAAACGTTTTTAAAGAAAAAAAAAGTCGTTCTTTAACAGTTCAGAACAATTCAGGTTGTTTAAATAAACTCCTGTAAGTTGTCACATAACTTCTCAGCTGAACAGCGGTTATGGAAGAGGCTTTTCTTCTCAGAACTCTGTTAATTTGTACCGTGCAATGGCTATGAGGGAATAACCCACGGACAGCAGGACGAATGTGTTCTGAAGTCTGTGCTCTGCAGATAGTGTCACTGTACGCTCTAGAGAGTGTCGCTGCATTGGCATAAACTTCTGAACTTCATGATTTCTTCTGTTTTCATGCTACAGTAGGAAAAAAATCCCTCAGTAAGCCTAGACTTGTACAGTACTAGGATATATATTTACATAATAAAAAAAATGCTTAGGGAAACCTATTGAAAACTTCTGATCAATCGCAGGGTTTTGAAAGTTGTAGAATCAACAGCTGTTAAAATAAAGGTCACTCCTTTGTGAGTGTATGAGAAGAAGATCGCTCAGTTTGTTCTGTAAAGAGGTGTCTCTTAGCTTTCAGAATATGGATGAACATTAATTTTTATGGAATAAGCTTTGACTGCTGTGACAGGGCAATTACACAGTTCATTCAGAAGTAGCAGCATTCAGTAAAATAAAGTGTGAAACATAAAGGAAATATCTTCCAGTCCTGCTCCAGTCCCAGGATCCTATTTCTGTTGTGGATCGCGCTGCCAAAGCTTTTTGGAAAGCCAGAATATTAGTGAGGTTAAACAGAGTTTGGCAGTGCTGGAGACCACACCAACCAGTAGCTTTCATTTTAGTACAGAAATTAGTGTGTTAAAATCTGTGGCCTGTGCTGTGCAGAAAGTTAAAATGCATTATCATCCCTCCATCTTTGAAATTCCCATGGGAATAAAATAAGTAAGGTTGCGTTGTGTGTGTATTTTTTTTTTAATTCTAGGTTTGGTGCCCAATGTCACCTGAATTTTACAGAGAATACGTAGCTATCAAAACAAAGAAGCGGATACTGCTCTACACCATGAACCCAAATAAATTCAGAGCCTGCCAGTTCCTGATTAAGTTTCACGAGCGCCGGAATGATAAAATCATCGTCTTTGCTGACAACGTGTTTGCACTGAAGGAGTATGCGATCAGACTGGGGAAGTAAGTGTTTGCAGCCAACAGAGGCACTGGCCTTTTCCTCCTTCCTGGAAAACTGCCTTGTAATCTTGCAGCTTTCGGTAGTCTTTAGATATTTCTTGTAATACTTTGATTTAACTCTAATCTCCCTATCTAAAATGGAGCTTGGAGGGTATTTTTGGGGCTGGATTTTACTGGCACTACAACATGATTTTGCTGTAGAAGTGTTCGAAAAGAATCACTTGCCTGAGAGGAGTTTTCATCCGAAATTTCTGTGAAAGACTGTTAGTATTTCTCTGTCCATTTTATGATGAAAAGCCAGTGGAAAAATGAAGGGCTTTTAAAAATACCCGAGGACTAGTTATGTAATGGATGGTCGCTTTCCCTGTCTCTCTGAGACAAAGGTTTTCAAATATACACTCTGTATTTTTCAGGATCTTTTGGGACCCAGGACATTCCTCCTGAGGTTCTCAAAAGGTCTTAACCTTGTCTAAAAGACCTCAGACTTCTGAGGGATCTGTGCTGTACCACTGCACTGCCTGCAACTACTGCAGTCGTTAAATAAACCAAAGGATGTTGCTCCCGTGAGCTCCCCAGCTACCGTACAGGGCTCTAACGTGAGTGCAGTTAGGGAGGCTTGTACAAGTCGAGTCTGATGAGGGGTTAGCATCAGTAGGGTTTGTGGAGGGGTCATCGGGGAGAGGGTTTGTCAGGATCAGGCATCGGGAGCAGTTATTGGGGGAAATAAACATAGCAGCTGTCCTCCTGCCTTTTTTGAGCAGCCCAAGTAACACCTTGCTTGCTGGAAGCTTGTGACTGCCTGTGATGTCACGTCTAGGAATTTCAGCGGTACTCCGTAGCAAAACCACCAAGAAGCTTTACACTTCCCCAGATCCCTGATCAGTTTGGACTGTCGTTTAACAGCCATGTTGTGCTGGCTCGCTGTGACATCAAACAGTAAGCCGAGCTAATGGTGCTGGATGAATCCCAACACCCGCGGTCTCTTTCATCATTTGTTTTAATCTGTCTGGCCAGAGCTTAGCTGTAGTGACGCCTCTGGAATGTGTCAAGCACCAGAGAAAGGCAGCGCTGGGAGGAGGCGCTTAGCACAGCAGTTCAGTGGGACAGACGCTGTGGAAACAGCAGAAAACCAGCTGAAGAAGCGTTAGGTGCTTGCTTCTCATATTCTTGAGTGAATTCTCTGTTCCTGCCACCGTGTACGGAGCTCCAGGGTCTGTGGCTGTCAGTGTTAGAAAGGAGGCTTGCAGTGCTGCGTAAAGGTGAGGGAGGCTTTGTTTTAACCAAAGAACTTTCTGTCGCAGTTTGCTAGGAGCGTGCTGAAACCAAGGGAGCCGCTGGTTTGAGCGGGGCAGGAGTTAGATGTGTAAGGAGGAGAGAGCAGCCCAGCGGGTACGGTACGGTGGTGGTGGCCGAGGTTCTCTGCCCGCCCGGTGCTGGCAGCAGGAGAACCATTCCCACTGCACTTCTCACGACCTGATCCAAGCACGTGGCGTGGGTGGGCTCCTGGATGGAGGGAGAGTCCTCTGGCTGTGTCCGCCAGCTCCTCCCTTCCCACCCTTCCCCTTGGTACCGCCAGGGAAAGACCCTGCATGTGACAGGACTTATTGTGACCGTAATTTTGGGGGCCACAGAATTCGTATTTGCTTAGCCAGCTGTTACTGTTGGAACGTGTCATCCTGTGTTGTATAGCTCATGTGCTGACCGTTTCTACTGGTGTTATTATGATGTTTAAACCACTGTTTCTGAAGGACTAGGCCTTGGTGGTGGTGACAGTTAGGTCAGTTAATGGAAGAGGGTCTGTCTTTGCAAACCCCTCAAATGTCTTTTTGCAGTGAGGAAAAGGAGTCGTTTAAAAAAGTCAATTTAGCACTGGATGTTCTAAGTTCAGGAAGGTACTCGGATACGTGTTAAGGAACAAGTAAATGTCAAGTAGGATCATGGCGGGGACTAAAATGGAGAATTGATAGCCAGGAGCTCTGGGTTATTCTGTTCTTCATTAAAAATGTCTTTGAACCCCTTCTTGGTGATTTTAAGAAACAGAAGGCTCACAAATGCTGTTGTTTCCGTTTAAATCTTGCATTTAAGTTTTGTAGGGGATTAAAATCATCACAATTTAAATCTAAATGAAATTTCAAATAAGGCTTAAAATATTACTGACTGTTACTAATGAAATAATAAGGGTATTGTTTCAGAGTTGACTTGCTTGCTGCTTTCATTTTTTAGCTATATTTTTCTAAAAATCTGGTTACACACTCAATAGAAGAATTACACATAGAGGTGATTAGGATTGCTTGGTAAAAAAAAAAGCTAGAACGGACTAGTAGTTTCTTTGTAGTAAAGCAAGAGAAGCCAACACACAGGAATTAGTTGGCAAGAGCAGAAAACCTTAGTACTGTGCACTGTGTTTATGTTCAGCTACCGCTCGTGTATGTGCCATGTTAGAAGTTAAATGGAATGTTTGAGGTTGATTCCTTGGGTTAGAAATACGTCTGGAAGGATGAACAAAATAGAAATTGTAGAACTTGTACTATGATTCCATGAACTTGATTCCTGTTACTTGGAGATGCTTATTAATGAACGTTTGGAAAAGAAGTGCAACAGATAAAAAAGCAGTGACCATGCGCTCCTGGGGGCGTTGCCATCTCTAGCTGCTTTTTTTTTTTTTTAATTTGTATTTTTTAATTTGCTTAGGCAGGAAGAGAACAGCCAGCCTCTAGAGAGAATCATGGAAAATTCATCGTAGCCCAAGTTACTGGTCAAGTCTGTGAGTGACTGTGAGGTTTCCGGATTGAGATAATGTTTTGGGTGATTCATCGTCAAACATTAGAAACCTTACGTGAAACGCTGCTGCGAGCTGCTTGTGGCCATGGAATGGTTGGGACCTTGATCTCATTTCCATAGGTCCAGTAGATATTAGGAAAGCAAGAGATTCACTCCAAAAGCAGAAATAATTTTCCCAGAATGTCCAGCAGCCAGCTTGTGACGCTCAACGTATCATTGACAGAGGAGCCTGGATTTTCCAGTGTTGAAATAGGAAGCAAAGGCTGCAGCTGTGAATGTGCTAACTCAGTCGATTTGAGGGAAAAAAAAAACCAAAACCAACTCTTATTTTAACAGCTGCCTTCAGTCTTTCATGTAGGCTTAGCAAATGTTTTCAGTCTGTTCATCTACAGCTTCACTGGTGCACATAACTGCAAAACATTTATAACTGTCAGAATTTATTCTGGCAGACGAGGTTGCTGCAGAGGGTTCCACACACAACTGGGTGCCTGCCAGAAAGAGCCAAACAAGCTAAAAGTAAACTGTAAGCTCTACTAAAATCTGTTTTGTTTTTATATCCATTCAAAGGCGTGTGGTGCTCCCTGCCATGCTATCTTAGCATCTCCGCAGCAATAATGGAGAAATCTGGCACTGGTTTAATTTGCGTATGCTCTGTTCTTTTCAGACCCTATATATACGGTCCTACCGCACAAGGAGAAAGAATGCAAATTCTACAAAATTTCAAGCACAATCCAAAAATCAACACGATTTTCATTTCCAAGGTAAGTGAGGACATTCGTGTGTCCTTGTACTTGTCTCCAGAGTGAACTCGTAGAGTAAGTTACACGTGTGTTGCGCATCTGACGTCTTTGTGTCCTTTGTATTAAGTCTTTGTTGAAGAGAGGTGAAAATCAGATGGTGCTCAGAGGCTGCTTCTGTGTTACAGGTCGGTGACACATCCTTTGATCTGCCGGAAGCCAACGTTCTGATTCAGATTTCGTCCCACGGTGGGTCTCGAAGACAGGAGGCTCAAAGACTGGGACGAGTGCTGAGAGCTAAAAAAGGTACCTGAGGTGGTTGTTGGGCTCTGGGCCGTGGGTCATGTTCATGATACTTTTAAATATTATCCTTGGATGATGTTTCAGTCAAAGCGAGTATCTGCCTAGATAGCACTGAATGAACATGAAGCATTTTCTGGGTCGGTAAAGTTTTGTGTTGGGACAACTTCCAGAGTACAAAAAAAGCTGGAGGAAAATGAACTTTTTGTTCTTTGATGATTCTTTCACATTTTCATTCATTGATAATTTCCTCGACATTAACTAGTTTTTAAAAAACCCTAGTATTACTCTGTTGCGGTCTGGGTGACAAGCGTCCGTGCCGCCTCCCAAAAGGGAAGGGGATCGAGGACAAAGCGAGATACTTCCTTCCCCAGACTCGTAGGCAAATGTAGAGACGGATGAATATTTAATAAATTTATTGCATAAAAAGCAAGTCTCTAGGAAGCACATTTTTGCTACTGCAGATTGCTTTCTTTTAAAGACGGGGTTTGGTTTCCAACTAGTTGTGTTTTTGCAAAACATAACTAAGGAGCTTTTTGTTCAGAAAATTGATGCTTAAAACACTTTACTTGCTCTTAAGATCTGGACGTGCTTACTTTATGTATAGTTGGTGCTTGGTAGAGCTGAGGCTTTGTTTGAAAGTCCACACAAACCCGACATCAGTGAATTAACAAAGTCTTAGTGAAACCTTGGGTTTTAAAAGCGAACCCAGTGCTTTTTGGGCAATACATCCTACGGACTAGCAGAGTTAAAAAAAACCAAATTATTTGCAGCTTCATGTATCCTGAGCTTCAAATCTCACTTCTTTTAGTGCCAACCCACTGCACGCTCCAGTTTACATGGATAAAACTTTTCCTTTGTCTTTTTCTAGTGATCTTTTCTGATGTGTTGCAATCCTCACGCTTGACTTGTTGCTGCTTCTTTACACAACAGACTTAAAAAGAACGTTATCTTTCACCTTGCCTGGCGTAATAAGGAAGCAGATTCTTCTCAGAGCACCACTGTGCTTGTGTTACTCTACGTTTCCTTTTCCGTTCTTTTCCTTTTCACCTGTTCTCAAGTTAAGAGTAGGAATTTCCGTGCTGTGTACATTGTCAGTCAGTTTGTGTAAGGTCTGGGTGCAGCTAAACTCTGCAGGTTGTTTTTGCGGAGAGACAACGGATTTAAACACCTGTTTCCAGTATTCAGTCCTTTGTTATTTTGGGTTGCCGTGTTCCAAATGGAGCTCACCACTCGGTGTCTTTGTTTCCTAGGCATGGTTGCAGAGGAATACAATGCCTTTTTTTATTCCCTTGTATCCCAAGACACTCAGGAAATGGCATATTCAACAAAGCGGCAACGGTTTCTTGTAGATCAAGGTTATAGCTTCAAGGTAACTCGTCTCTTCGATTTATTATACTTGTGGCCTAAGAATATAATTTTGACATTCTTACGTGTTAGTATTAGGTCAAATACTTGAGAGTTCTGGTTGTGGAATGTATTAATGAAGGTTTTGCTAACAAGCAAGAACTGTTCCGGTATTGTTTTATCATCTCAGTTACTGCAAGGGTAGATACAAGTAGCTTAGTACAGCTTCTAGAAAGGTGAGTATCTTGACTTCAACCCAAGCACGCACTGGGGTGAAGCAGAACATTACTTGCATGGTTGGTTTATGTTCATGCTCTTCAACTGTCCGTCTGTGCAGGCCTCCCATTGCACGTTACCGTACTGGCTGTGTGTAAAGCACTGCTGACCGGTGTTCACCTCGTAGTAGCAGCAGCAACCCACAAAGCTTCAAAATATCACAAGCCACAAATCATTTCCAAAGAACTCCAGTCTCAGACCAGTATTTTACTATGGGGAGAAAATCTTTTTCCTTATGGCTAAAGAGAACACACAACGGGCAGGATCCATCCATCCTCCATTCGTACATCTGACTCTGGGAATCGTAAAGTTAGGTGTCTGAAGTGTCTAGCCACTCATTCCAAAAGAAATACCTTCCAGGGATCTTTGTCCACCCACTAATCTTGTGCACCATTTCCACAGCGCTGACCAAAGCCTGGGGTGGTGCAGAAAATCAGGCAGGATGCAGACACGTGGATGTGGTGGATCCTGGAGGCCTTCAGACTGTGCTTATTTCGCCTCCGCCACCAGCGTGACCTTCCTCTGGTCATTCTCTCTGCACGTATCGCTAAAGTCACTGGGTTAAATGTTAATTGATTAAGAAATGACAGAATTTACTGCAGGAAAAGACTGTTACTGCAAGGTAGAAATCTTCCTACCTACAATTAGAACGTACTCCTCAAACCAGAGAACGTTTTCAGCGCTGACAGTGGAACAGCCATTCAGTGGCAGAAGTTTCCCCTGAAGTCCCTTTTGCAAAGGACTGAACGCCGCCTCATTTCTCCTGACATACGTGAAAACTGATCGCCCCCGTACTTCAGTTTATGTATCTCTCTATGTCATCTTCTTCCAAACATAAAATCTCCTTCCACCAAAGCTCCTCTACTTTATAGATTTCCCAGCGTATCTCATTTATTTTTCCTTTAATCCATGGGCTGCCCCATGTGCTCATCTGTTGGGCCGTTAAAGGTGACCGAGCGTCATGATAGCTCTTGCTTTTACATCAATTATTCCTTTACAAAACCGGAGTCTACCGCTCTGATTAGAAGCCTTTTTAATAAGCAACAGCGCTGAGAAGAGGAATAAAAGGCAAGGCTCCCAAATCTGCCTTTAGGGAACGAGCTCAAGCGGATGGTGCTGACAGAACCATGCGAGGATGGCAGGAGGAGCAAGGGCAAGCAGCCTTGGTGGGTCGCGCTGGAGATGAGCTGCTGAAGAGCTTTTCCCCGCCTGCAGTGCGGGACATCCCTGCGGGGAAAACCTCTGCAAACTGCAGCTGTGCTGAAGTAAATGACGACTCTGTGCTCAGTGGCCTGTTAAAGAGAGGTTTCAGGGAGTTCTTACACTAACAGACGTGTCACGGTCTTGATAGGTAAAAACCGTGGTTTGCTTTGTTGAATGTATTTTGACAAAATCGTCCATCAGTACTAAGCTGCAACTAATTACAGCAAATGCATCTGTGTGGCTATAGCCAAGGAGATTAGAGAAATCCCTTTACTTATATTTGAATGCCTTGGGGTTTAGAACTAAGAAAGAGGCTAAATAGAGGGATTTTATTTTGCAAGGAAGACCTAGTCCTAGGAGTTTTGGTGTATTATGGGGGGAAAAAAGCAGGGCAAGCGGCACGTGAAAATCTGGAGCAACATTTTAGCTGACCGGTACTGGGATTTTCTTTATTTGCACTTCAGGAACAAAATGTTAGAATATCTATTTTGTTCCCTTTGCCAAACTTTAAGCCTCACTCATAGCTGGCATCAAATAATAATAGGGCAGGAAGAAACTTCCAAGAAACCAGTTATTGTGTTCCTTCATTCCAAGGCAGGATCAGCTATGTATGTATCATTCCCAACACATCTGCCGCCTTATTCTTGCAAATACAGAGGCTCTGCCTCATCGTTAGGTCATTACTTTAGTGCTGATGTCCTCCTTCAGAATTTTTGTTCCCAATGCCTACATTACGAAAAATACGTTACTCTTTTTAAAAGAAGAGTAACAGTTTTCACGCTTTTTTGCTAGGACTTGACTTTCTTCTTGCCCCTCTCACCAGCTCCATTCTCTGCCTTCCATCGACAAAAGGACTGGAATAACTTTTTTTTTTTTCTGAATCACTTATTTTGTCTTTGCTTCTTAAATAGGAACATTGTCATCACAGTTTACTGCTTGGAGACTAATATTCCAGGGATTTTGGTTAGCTAACCACACTTTAGTTATTTACTGTATTATGGCTTTATTTAGAGGATAAATGTAGGATACATTAAATTCT
>JAVSBS010001041.1:0-16906 GCA_033124195.1 Coracias cyanogaster | reverse complement strand
ATAGCAATAGCAGAACTTCTTACGATATCAAAGAATTGGGGATAATTTAAATTGGGCATCTGTTGAAGAGCTTAAAAATGATGATGCAGTGGGAATTCTTTTTGTTCTATGAATCCCGTTAGCACTGTTTTGCAAGCGCAACTAGCAACAGGCTAATGCAACTTAAAATTGCTTTTTGTGACTCCTTTTTCTTTATTTTTGAGATGATCAGAACACATGTGCTTCTAAGTAAACAAGAAGGGGACCTCCACAGTGTTCATTTGGCCATAGAGTAGGACGGGTTGCTTCCCCGATTCTTAAAGCCGGGATATTTCTCGGGGAGACATCCATTTTGAAACTGGAAATTGCCCCTGACAACAGCCCCCAACACTGGTTATTCGTTCGAGCGTTCCCTGGTTTTCAAAAACAGGACTTTGCGTCTAATGTGGATTTGTTCTACCTTAAGCTCTATTTACATTATTTTACCAGTCTTTATGATCAGATCCATCCCAGATTACTCAGGTAATTAGTTTCTAATTATATTAACTCCGGAGAGAAGCTGAAAAAGGAAGATGAGGAGGGGAAACAGCACATAACCAAGGGAAATAGCTGAGTTAGAATGTCTTTCTCAAGTTGGAAACATAATGGAAAAACTGAGATTCTCATGTATGTTTACCAGAATGTATTTAACTGCAGGAAAAACCCTCGTGAAATTTTCAAAATCCTTCTAATTGAGAACAGGAGCTGCCTTTCGTAAAGCCTTCTGAGGGAAACTGGAGAGCTTTTCAGTTCTTCGGAAGAGGTTTTCTGGAGTACGTGGCAGTGTGTTGCCAGCAGGTGGCATGTGCCCTGCGTCCCTGCTCAGCAAATGAGTTACTGAGGATTTCAGAGGCAGCAAACAGCAGTGACCTTGTGTCTGAGGAGCCCAGCACTGAAGCAGCCCTTGGCTGCTGGTGCTTTCTTGCAGGTTGCTGCACTGTCTCCCAACTCAGTCTGTTAGGGTTTTTTTTTTTTCCCCTTATTCTTCGATGTTTATGCTAAAATTCTCAGCGTCTGGCAAGCTAGGGGATTATTTTTGTTAAATATAAAGTACTAGTTCTTAAACTAGACAAATCTAGAGGCCACAGCATTAAGGTAACCTTGCATCTGAGCTGTATGTGCTTTGGTCAGGTTCTCGGTCAAGCAGGTGTGGACAGTGTTTGGCTGATGTTCTTAGTCCAGAGCTTGGCATTCTCTTCTTTTCCCTCAAATGTTTGTGTTTTGCGTTTCCATCTAGAATATAACAAAGAGGGTGTGTGCATATATATATATGTGTGTGTGTGTGTGTGTATATAGATATATCTTTGCACCACTAAGGAAGATTTGATACGTATCTGCTATCCATAGTGATAAGCTGTTCAGACCATTAATGCAAGTCGAAGGCAGTTCCAACAGCACGTGGAATCAGAAATCCTTGTCTTGGTTTTGAATAGCTAACAGTGAGGAGGAAGAGCCCTCACCCTGTGCTGTGCTCTGTTTCTTAGGTAATTACAAAGCTTGCGGGCATGGAAGAAGAAGAACTTTCATTTTCATCCAAAGAAGAACAGCAGCAGCTTCTCCAGAAAGTCCTGCAAGCATCTGACCTGGATGCTGAGGAAGAAGTCGTCGCTGGAGAATACGGTTCAAAGTCAGCTCAGGTAACGATGACTGCTTTGAAAAGGATGACCACACATGTGACAGAACTGGACCATTCCATTTGAATTCTAAATGTGGTGCCATCACTGGTGCCCTAGTATCTTTATGAAACATTAGAGAACGGATTTATTTTTGAAGCTGCGTTGACACTTAGCTATTTGAGTAATTCACTTGTTGGGCACTAGAAAGAAGACATGGAATTCATGTCCTTCGCCACCAAATTCGAGAGAGAAGATGATAGTTCTTTTGAAATAAATATTCTGAGTCACAAGCAATGAAAATACGTTAAAACTTTTTAAGATAGATGTACGTCACAGCACGTGCTCTTGTGGTGGCACTGTCCTCCTGGAATCATGCCCTCATTTCCTCAGAAGCTGACGGGCCATTTTTATTCATTTTCAAGTGCTGTTATTGTAGGTAGTAGTTTGACATTTTCAGCAACGGATAAAATAAAAATAAATAGTCTGAAACATTTCTTGATACAGTCAAGCTACAATGTGGTAATTAATTTGGGGGGGTTAATTTTTAGCTAACTGGCATTGTGCCGAAATGCAGGAGGAATTTCCACGCTAAGGTGTCTTTCGGTATTAAACCACACGTGTTTGTGCGCTTACGGTGAGCAGCAAGCACTGACTTCTTTGTAAAAACCGTTCTTCAGAAAAAAACACTCTGAGGACTTTTTGGCAGGAAGGTCACTAACGGAAGCGCGTTGCCCCGAATCCAGTGGGCACCAGGAGGTTAGAGCTGGTCTGTCTGATCACACCCTAAGCACGTTTTCTCGCTCCCCTTACTCGCAGGTGTCACGTCGTCCGGGCACGATGAGCTCTATGTCGGGAGCAGATGATACGGTGTACATGGAGTACCACTCGTCACGGAGCAAGGCGTCGGCGAATAAGCACATCCATCCGCTCTTCAAACGCTTCCGGAAATGACGGCCTGCGTGTGTGCGTTTGGGTCAAGCTGTGGATCTCAGCACCTGTTTCCATAACTAAAAATACGGAATTGCAATTCCTGACAGGTCCTTGAAGAGACTTTTTTTTGTATGCATCTATATAGTCACATACTTAGCAATATATGTGCTTTCATGGGTGAATGTGAAAGGAGAAAAGAACTAAATCTCACCACAGGAAAGAGATTATCCAGTGACTGGATCCTGGTTATCCCTGTCTGGTTTTCAGGGTAATTAATAGAATTTATTTTTATCGGCCGAATACCCTTTTTCAGAAGAATTCTGGAAAGGTTTTGTAAATGAAGTTTGTACTGATGTTTGAAATATTATTTATCAATTATTGTGTCTGTTCAGCAAAGTCCTGTTGGTTTTTTTTTTTTTAAAGCTTAAATAAAAATCATTCATGGAGCTAAACAAATTCCAATAGGAGCACTTTACATTTATTTTTTTTCAACCTGGGAGCTAGTTTATACTTAACCTGTCTTAAAATTGTAACAAATTGTTTGAAAATATTTTGCAGTTCAAGGAGAAAAGGGACTGTCTCCAAAGTAAACTCAATGAGAGCATGAGTAAATACAAATAAATCCTGTGCTCCATTTTCCTCACCTTTCTTGCTACCGTTGAGAAGTTGCTGAAATAAAAGCTGTTTCTCTTGTCACTCATACTCGATTTATCATGCGATAAAACCACCGTGACTGCTCAACAGCGCAGTGTCACTGCAGAGGTTCCTGCTGAATCAGAGCGGTTTGACTTTGAGTTGGAAGCAGAGATGTGAAGGAAAGATTCCCGAGCTGGGGCTTTTTTCTGAAGGAAGACTGCAGTACGTCTCTAGAAAATTTGAGGAGAGGTGGGGTTCTTGTGGCAGAAGAGCGCTTTTTAAATAACATCTGCTTAATATTGTAACAGGTATGCTACTTGGTGCGGGATTAGGAGGTGGGGTTTTTTGCTGAGAGTTTGTAGAGCTTTAGGAGCAACCTCTGAAATAATCTTGATCTTGATCTGTTAGTTTGAAATAGGTTTTTATAAATATCATACTGGAAGGCGTATGTGTGGTAGAGCTATCCTGGTTACACGACAGACATGCTTCAGAAAAATACTCTTGTTTCTTCTTAGCGTAATTCACAAATTGACAATATAGAAATACTGGAAGCGTAATTCAGAACACGTGGTGCTTGTTTTCAGTCTCTATATCAAAGTGAATTAATTTGAAAATGGAACTGATCTGGTTCAGTTTAAATTTTTAGTGTCTGAGCCCTACCCTGCAATGCCTCGTTCTTTCTCTTGCTCTTGAGTTTTCTGCCTCACAAACTGGGACCAGCGACAACAGTGCTTGGGTGGCTGATGTGCAAGAGATTAATGTGCAGTATCTGGTGCTGATTTCCTCTCCCCAGTGTTAACGCATTGTTTACTTATTGTAGTAGTTCAGAGCAGCTCTAGTGGCAAGATTTAGTAGGAAAATCATAATTTAGTATAATGGGAGGGCTCTGTGACAATGGGATAGCTGAGCAAGTCAGCTGGTGTCCCTCTGCGACATGCTTTATGAATTGCTTTGGAGCTGTTCTGCCCTGTTCATAAACTTGAAAAAAAAAACCCTTAGTAAATGTGGAAATGGCTTAATAGTAATACTGATTTTTGTAACTGTGGTAGTAGCTGGGTTTAGGAGAGCGTTCTAGTTCCTCCGTAGTAAATCTTGGCTATGATGACTAATGACCTTACTCTCCTAAGTAACGGGTCTGTGTGGGATGCAGGACTTCCAGCATCGAGTAAAGCCTCATGATTTCAGGAGGTAAGAATGACTCCGTGCCTCGGTAATTGTGTGCTGGTATTCAAACGTTAATTACTCTGATATGATCACTGCAGTAATTACTGCCTGCTGTTACTCCAGAGGGTAGCTGTGAGCAGCAGCGTGTCCTTACTACACAACAGCTGCTGCTGCGCATGGCAGCCGGTCGGTTCTGCTTTGTGGACGGGTCAGTTCCTGAGAAGCTCCGCTGGTTCCTGGGGCTCCTGTGGGACTGGCCCCTCGCTGCTCCCGCTGTCCAGCAGCGCTCCAGCGTCAGTCTGTAATCCCAGACAAATGAAGGTGTCTTGTTCAGTCACAGAAGCCAGCGCTGCGTTTGTCCAGCGGGTGTCTGTCTGAAGCAGCACCGCAACCAGCCAGCGCACGGCGGGTCTCGCTGCTCTGCAACCTGGATCCAAAGAACCTGGGACCCAGCTTTCTTGGGGAGCACTCAGGTCCTCACGTGCTTTGTCGCACGCTCTTGTTGGCCACTGCTTCTCTTGCACAGATGGATAGCGAGATCCCTTGCTAAGCAGGCTGTGGAAACAACGTGGCTGAGAGCTCCATGCTGGCCTTCAAAATGGTGCACGTGAAGAGAATCTTCACGTGCGATGCCGTTGGTGGCTCCAGAGGACTTGCAAATGAACAGTGACCGCCAGATGACCACCCGGGAAGGATCTGTCTGCTGGAGGGCTCTCTCTAAAATGGGGGTGAAAGAACAGACGGTGTGGTGCAAAACTGGCCAGGAGCAATGGCAGAGGCAGGTGAACTTTGGGGTAAGTACGTTATTTCTTGGAAGTCTGTGCACAGAGGAGGTGCGATTTTCTTGGGCGTAATTCAGGTTTCCTTGTTGAAATAAAAGCTTTTACTCTGCTCCCGGTCACCTCCTTAGTTAGGCTGAATTCCATACTGAGGAAACTTAATCTTCTTACGGAATTGTCATTTTTTAACAGTTCTCCGTGCTTGTGATAGGCCACAATATTGAAACTTGTGTTTACGTGGTTTTCATGCTTGTGGCAAATCAGCAAGTGTCTGTGAAGGGATTAATGCTTGAAGGGTATTACTGTTATTCATTGAGACGACCTAGACTCAGAGGGGGCACAGTGACATTGGGGTGGCAATTTCAGCAGCACTGCAGCTCAGCAAAGCACTAAACTACACCCTGTTTCTGTTTCTCTGGTTCCTCGTGCCCTCCTGATGGTCATAAGTTGTAGCAGCGCCTTTTTTCTAGCGTGTTGGGGCTTCAAGGCGAGTGGTTCTCGGGATAACTCCTTGTGGTACACGCTAAGAAGCGCGGAATAAGGATCTAAACCTGCGACAAAACGTCTACAAGTAGAGCTGAATTCTTCATTTGTTGGAGCCAATTCATGGGGGTTTGTTGAGCGCTGAGCAGTGAATCACGCGCGGTGCTGTCAGCACCTGGGACTGGCTGCCTTGCTCTGCTTTAAATAGCTTCTTTTGGTGCAGTATTATGGGATTTTAGTTGTTGTCATCGGGTAGATGAAACCAAAGATTAAGAGAAGCAGTTTTCATTTTTCTTTTCAACTAAAGCTGCTTCAATAGTCAATTACCTCTAAGCTCTGTTCTCACCTCACGGCCTGTTAAGTTCAAGTTTGTCCTCTCTTCAGGAAAAAGCATGGGAATTTAGAAAGCATTTACAATTCCAAAGCAGTAACTCCACATCTTGAAAAGACCTTTCGGCAGATGGGTTTGAGGACAGTCAGTAAAGGCAAAAATCATGACTTTTGGCTTTTTCAGTGAAGAGATGTTTCAAAGTACACTGAAAATTTTTGCTTACATTTCTGACTGAAAATGCTTTTCAGGGTTTGTTTTTTTTTTTCCCCAGCTTTTCTTCCTCACAGATGTTCTGAAGAGCCTATCTCTGCGGTCTTAGCTGAAGGTGTTACTTGGGCACAGAGTTAAACGCCTCTTTTACTTCCATAAATTATACTTGTAGATGCATTAGCTGTTTAAAGTTATTTAAAGCACACAGTAAAATACTTACTATACTGTGTATCTTAAAATAATGTTCACATAATTACAAGCTAGATCTAACCAAGACTGTGAAAAGGTGAGAATACTTCCCAGAATTCTGTTTTCTTAGAAGATGATAATGTAACCATTGGCTCTGAATACCGATGTTATTAGGACGCAAGGAGAACTTCAACTGAACTTTGTCAGAGTTCATGCAAAGAGGAGGGCAAGTTTAAATTGGATTTAGAAATAACTAAGCGAAGGTAACAAAGTACAATTAATATGACCCTGTTAGCAGGTCTAGACTGAGAGCACAGTATGACTGTGGATTTGGAGTCAAATTATCATCCAGAAATAACAAATCTAAATTATCGATAGTCCAGTTTATACTGTGATCCCGTTACATACCAAAAGTGAACTAAAATGGAGGCACTTTTACTGTGAAGAGACACATGCTTCAACTTGTTTGAAATAACAAAAGTCCAAACTGACTAGTTACATAAAACAATTTTTCAAGCTCAACAGACCTGACAGGGCAGGATAAATGTCGTTGTTTAAATGTAAAGAACTGTGAGTGTGAGCCGGTATTAAGACAGCTGATAAATATACATGCTGGAAGATTGTAAAAGTAAGAGAAAATATTTATCTTCCAAGTCATATAAATGTGTTTTGGTTGGCTCCTGCTGGTGGCATAACTTCTCCCTTCTTTACAGTTTGGTGATTTTACATGGATTGGAAGCTTTTACATCATGGCTACTACACTCGCCATTATCCTGGGGAGTTCTGTGGCAATACTACTGGACTTCTGCTACTTGAAACAAGTCTGTGATCATATCTGGGAGGAAAATGGGGTCAGGCAATGCTGATGCCCCACCAGTTTAGGTTGCACTATGTAAAACCCTCTGCTGCTCTGTCAAATGTTTGTTCGTTTCTCTCCTTCGCTCTTCCTTTCTCTTTTTCACTAGGAAACTGTTATTTCAGCTCCATCTCTGTCTTGCAGCATCAATTTTGGGGTTTACTCAGAACGTAGACTATTTCACGTGCTGCGGTTTGCAAGTTTAACCTCCAGCTTGGATTCCGCAGTAGTAAGGATGCTCAGCATGTGTGTAAAGCAGCAACTTTAGTGGCACATACGTACATTAATAACTAATTTGAAAGTTAATCAGAACCACACAGTTACGATCTGGCGTAGCAAAGAGAAGCAAGTAGTTTAATTACACATTCCATGTTGTGGTAGCCCACACTGTATTCATTCACATTCATAAATACTCCCTCCCTGTATTTGGCTATTGTACAATCTGGCTGTAGTCTGGAGTATGCTTTTTCTATAGCTTGCCTAGAAAAACAAACTTGTGGCTGTACTGATGGGTTACTATGGTATTAGTGATGGTTGTTGTGTAGTAGTGTTGTATTGGTGGGCCTGTGTCTGTTCAGTGGCTCTGCGTCTCTACTCCACTGTACAAACCTCCTAGAAACATCTATTACTTATATAGTTTTGAATGTTAAAACAGGGTTATTTGATAACTTGTTTTGTCACCCTTCCGTCATCCGTTATTCACTTATGACAAACTATATGTTGGCCTTTAGGACCTACTACTGGTCCACCACCCACACTACTTTAAAAGTGTGTTCCTGCAGGTGTCGATGCACTAATATCTCCCCTTTTGTGCAGAACGTCATCCTTCTTCACCTTTAAATCCTCCTTCTGTTAGATCCAAGAAATCTGGCAATTTTCATCATGAATGCGTTGCTGCCTTGTGCTTTCGTCATTTTTTTCTGTTATGCTCAGCTGTTGCCTCTGACCTACTCTGGAAATTCTTCAGGCTGGGGTGGGCTTGGTTTTGTTTGTAAAACACTGATGGCACTTTCTAATAAACATACAAGATAGTAAATATTAATGGAGGTGTCTCACAGATGCTCCCTGGTTGGGACTTTCTCAAGTGGGACATATATTCTACCTTTTATTTAAAAGCAGACAAGACAGCAAGTATAAAATCTTACTCAAACTTAATTGTGTACTTGGAGGCTTCCCTGTAATTTTTGTTTTTCTTTTTTTACATTAACATATATTTGGAGAAGCTGTCTTAGACTTCCCATTGTTGAGCACCATCTTCACCACCACCACCAAAGTCTACCCTGACAGCAGAGACCAAATAAAATTCCTCAGGAGACTTAGCACAATGGATAGCTTTTTTTTTTTTTTTTTTTTCCCCAGAAACTGGGTTTAGGGTGATTGTATAAATAAACTTGATAGCTGGTAATCGTAGAAGGCTTGACTAATATTGAAGATTTGCTGAGGATTGCCAAGAATGAGGTCGGACTGTCTGCAGCTTGTTTACGTGCTGCACTAGGTGAGCTAGAAAATAGAGAGTATATATGAACGTATACAGGTGGCCGTGACTTTGGGGGATAACGTTACTCAGATAGGTAATTAAGAACAGCTTGGCAAGGTAGAAATCATGGCATGAATAATCCTCCAGAGACACTACAGACGTAAAGGAGCTGCCCTAGCTGCAATTAAAGACAAGACAGCTCTACTTTATGATACACAAATCATAAGGCAGCACGCTCTGTCCTGTGTTGTACACGAGTTCTATGGTTTAGCGTCTCCTGAAGCGAAGGGCATGTGGATGATTAGTGCTGCCTTCAGCTCCCTGTTTGGCTGAAATTGCATGTTCTCTGAGCGGTTACCTGGTTGTTTTAAGTGGGATCTGTGTTTCAGACCATTTTAGCGCAAACAAACAAAAATCTAACAATAAGTAAACTGCCTAGAAGACTGAGTGGGGGTTATACAACACAGTTCCTGTGCTGGGACTGCTGCCACCTCCAGAAAGGCCTCGGAGGGAAAGCAGGTGCTGTTCTGGTGAAGTACTTAAAAAGGAAAACTTCTGAAACTCTTTTTCAAGAGTTTCTTTTTCTTCTCGCTTGGCTAAAAACACTCTCGCCTACAAGCATGTTCATGAAAAAGAGGTAACGGTGGGAAAAGAGTGAATGCCCAGATGCGGAATTAGCTGCGAAAATGTACAACCCGAGAAAGCTCCTGCCATGTGCAAACCTGCGGCCTTTGCAGCAGAGAGAATCTCAGTTTATCTCACTAGCGTATTAACAGAAGCAGATGCTTTACACTATCTTCATGGTGTACGCTTTCAATTTTGAAACAATACCTACCGTCCTGGTATCTGTGAGCAGCGCTTTTTAGGAAGGGGCCATGTATTCCCTCCATCCATCTAGAAATTACAATATTACTATTGTTTTTAATAATGCTAGAGAAGTGTTTTCATAATTTTAAGTTTTTTAGGTAAATATTAAAGAAACAATGTAGCTATGCCGTGTAGAAATGTAGGAGGAAAAAGGGAAACTCCAGAGGTAGCCTAGACTGTGAAATATCCACATCTGCCCAACAGATGTTTCTCAAAGTTCAGTAATAGCAATTACATAACCTCCTGAGATACCTTCACTATCTGAGATGTCCCGAAAATATCTGAGATAGCAAGGCTACCTGAAAATCTAAATCTAATTAAAAATGTGTAGCTGCAAACTAAGCCTACTATTTTCTGTCTTTTCTAAGTGACAGGCATCTTCTGTTAACAAAAGGAGGACACATCTGTAGGCTGCTGCCATGCTCCTGGTAGTCATCTTGCCCAGATGAAGTAATTCTCTCAACCTCCTTACGTTATTTAAAAAAAACTCCTATTTTTTTCTGTTGCTGCTCTCTGGACCCCTTCAAGTATGATATATTTCTGATATAGGTATATAGCTTCAACCTATATATTCTTTATTAATTTT
The DNA here is from genome assembly GCA_033124195.1 of Coracias cyanogaster. Lineage (NCBI taxonomy): Eukaryota > Metazoa > Chordata > Aves > Coraciiformes > Coraciidae > Coracias > Coracias cyanogaster. The sequence goes on along the minus strand of JAVSBS010001041.1, from coordinate 6,764 downwards.
AAGACGGTTTATCATCTGCCTTTTATTCCTGTAATATTTACTGCTGTATCTACAAAGACTGATGCACATGTCTAACTTCAGAGGTAGATTTATTTCAGTGCAGTTATCAGTGGTAAAATTAAGCATGTACACAAATCTTAATTGGATTGTGGCCTCAAAAACATAAATATGGAAAAATAAACAGAATGAAAAGGCTTTAAAGCTCACTAGACTTACCTTTCCAGCAGTTTATTCATAACTCGGTTCTGGAAACCCTTGAGACTTTCCCCTGTCCTCAAGTTTTACCCGAGCTGCTGATTCAGTTAAAACCAAGGTGAGTCTCTTCCAATTTCTGAAACAATCAACACCAAACTAATCAACGTTTTACAGATTATCACTAACACCTTCAGAATTGTACAGAAATACATATGATGACAGCACAAACACTTTTGAAACTGCAAAACTGATACACAGCTTGGAGCTCAAGTTCTCTCTGCGTGATTATGGGTCTAGGCAGCCAAACTGAGGAAAACCTGTAGCAGCAAACCGTGCAGTTCCAGGGCACTGGCTATTTTCTACAAAAGTTGACACAAGCTGCCTATGGAGTATATCCTGACCAAAAGATAAATCATTCTGCAATAGAAATAACATCCCTGGATATTGTAATTTACAGGAACCGTTTGTAAGGTTACTGTGTAAAACCATTGCTATGTGGATGGGGATGCTGAAACGTTTTCCATTTGTGTTACAGGATGATAAATGGTACTAAGAGAACTTCTTGCAGAACATACAGTATTTTCTAACATATGAGAACGAATTAATGGCACAGAAAAAAAAATAACCCTAAACCCACCTTTTTAATGAAGGAGAAAGATACGATAAGCCTTATGTGAGCTTTTTTTTTGCCAAAGCAGTGGGGGAAAGAGGGAAAAACTAAAGTTTGGCTGCATGCTTAATGGGTAAATTTATCTGATTTGAATTATAGAAAATAATAGGTTCGTTCTATTCAAGTCTCATCCCAGACCCACCCCCCTCTTCCAGCCCTAGGGGAGGGAGCGTTAAATAATGGTCTGTGTAAACTGATGCTCATGCAGTAAGAGTTTGGAGAAGTGCTGCTTGTACAAGTCAAAGCAGGCAGTGAAGAAAGAGCAACCAAATAAAAAGCAGCTGCAGGAGCAAAGTGGACCTTTCCGAAAACCCAGAGACATGTCTTTCTTCACCAGAGTTCTGACAATGAAACGCAAGCAGATGCTGGAATCTGAGAGAACTTACTTTAACCATGCGGTTTTCGCCAGCAGGTTTCACCAGCTGCCCAGACTTTCCAGCAGCCAGTCCCTGGAGGTGCAGAACAACTCCCCGGCAGCGGCAGGGAACAAAGGCGAGGAGCTGGGGGCAGAGCCGGGGCGCGCAGGGGACCTGCTGGAGCCCCCCCGGCTCCAGCTTGGCCGGGTGAAGAGCCTGCAAGAAATGCCGGGACCCAACACCCTCTACAACCTCTACGAGTTCTTCTGGAAGGACGGCTTCGGCCGCATTCACGAAATCCAGGTACGGCTTACTCGGCTCTATTTTATTCACGCCGGGACTGCCCAAACCTTCCCTTTGAACCCCCCCTCACAAAGCATCGCTCCATCACCGGGCTCCGCGCAGCGCAGCCGCTCCTCGCCGCGTTCCCGCTGTTGGGAATGGGTCGGGATCTGGAGGGTCCATCCCTCCCTCCCTCCCCGGTTCAGTCTCCGGTCCCCGCAGCACTTGGGGGGCTCAGCACTTTGGTTTCGCTGAGGAGCTGAGCCGGGCCCGTTCCCCCTTTTCCCCGTGTCTGGGGCGGCCTCGGCGGCACCCCCGCCCTGCGGCCCACCCCCTTTCATCTTCGTGCGTATTTTGAACTTCTAGGTAGGTGCCTCAGACTGGGAAAAAAGAAAAAAAAAACAAAAAACCCAAACCCCATCTTTCTGAACTGGGTTGTTTCACAAACGTGCGGAGGACTCGTTTTTGGCGGGCGGAGCTGGGGAGTGTGGGCTTTACACGGCCGCCTGCCCGGGTTCTCGCCACCCGCGGCCGCCTCAGCCGGTCCGCGGGGGACCCCCCGCCGCTCTCCTCCCTCCTTCAGCTCAGCCCGGCGCTCCCCCGCTGTGGCCAGAGACCATTTTGTCTTTCCAACCCTCGCTTCTGCCCCGGCCTCCCCTTACATAAATACACTTCGCCTATAAAGGTCCCCTGAGGGGGCGGGAGGTGCGCCTCGGCCCCGCTGCCGTCAGCGCCGGCCGGCCCATGGCTGCCGCCCCTTCCCCTCAGCGGGAGGCGGGCGGTTTGAAACCTTCCCGGGGCGGGGCGGGGGTGTCCGGGGGAACGGGGAACGGCGGCGGCCGGAGCTCCCCGCCCGGGGCTGCCCGCCATGGAGGCCCCGTTGGCTGAGGGGGAGGGGAGGCGGGTGGCGGGAAGCGGCCCCTGATGGCGGCGGCGAGAGGAGCGCGGCTCCTGTCACCTGGCCTGCGGCGGCTGTGGGCTGCGAGAGGGACACGTAAATCGGGACCCGGGTAGGGGGTTGAGGAGTGTCCGGGATTGTGAAGCACGGTTGTGCTCGGTACAGCCGGAGCTGGGTGAATCCTCCCTCTGCACGGCGTTTCCTGGGTGTTGCCGTGGGCAACTGTCTTACCGTAAGGCCGTCTCTATCCAGAGATGAATTTTTTTGGTTGCTTGGCCAAACATGTGGGTTTCATTCCTAAAAAGTCAACAGTGCATCTCCCGGGGCCCTCTGCCCGTGTAGTCCAAGCGGTTCTGGAGCCAGCAGTGGTGTCTGAGGGAGCGAAGCAGAGGGTTTCACCCTGTTGCCCTCATGGATCCCTCAAGCTTTCCACTGGCAGCACAGATCCCTTTGGGAATACCTCGAATGCGGCATTTATTATTTTGTTTCTCTTGGTGACCTTTCCCAGGTTGCTAGGAAGAGATTCACAAACAACTCCAAGAGGTTCACCGCCTGAAAATCACTGAAAGTAAAAAAATAAAAAAAAAAAAGGAGAGGGAAGTAAAAACAGAAAAGGGAAACCGAAGGGAACAGGTCAGAACTTTGGATGGGTTGAGGATCAAAACCCAAAAGTTAGGATTTACAAAGGGCCTGGACTCACTAGAGGCAGGAAACAGGAAAAAAAAACCAAACCGACCCCAAACCGCAGAAGTTGCATGGTGATGTCTGGCTGTGTTGTATTTACCATTTAGATTTTTAAAAAGAAGCGTTAGGCTCCTCAGCATATGCCGTGTTTGATGGCAGCCAAACTAGGCTGCTAATGATGACCTGCTCAGCTGAATCGTTTGCTAACCAAAACACATGCAGATAAAACTTTGTGGTAGCTAATGCTTTTTGTAGCATTAAATTGCTTTTTTTCTCTATCTCTGTGGTGGTGTACAGGATCTGAGAGGCTCTCACCATAGCCTCATAACACTAAAAAAAAATACTTCTATTGAATTGATGTTCTTTCACTGTCAAAACAGTGACAATTATTCAAAATATTGAAAGGGATTTTAGACAACCTAAATAGTATATGTTTTTCACTGAGGTGGGTTTAGGGTTGTTTTTTCACTGATACGGTTATTTTTTTTTTTCTTTAATGAATATTATTTGTAGAAAGGAAAGCAGGAGAAAGGAGGAGTTGTAAATACTAGTTTTTACTCTGTTTAGAGTCTCAAAAATCCCTTTGCAAGTCACGGATGCCCTGTTTGCATACACGCTGGATGCAAATAGGCATTAGCTGGATTAATAACAGTCTGTTAAATTTAACAATACACTGAACATCAGGAATGAATTAATCTGAAACCCTTCGGTAACCAGCACAGCTACTTAAACGATGTCCTTCTGCACACACAAATATTTGTACGCTATATGCAGAAGGGGTGGGGAAGCCCAGCGCTTTTTCCACAAAGGAGGTTCTGTTTTCAGTAACATGATTCCAGTTAGTCCTGGCCAAAGCAGTAATGCCTACAGCAATTATGACAAAGGGAAAGTATTTTTAATTTGATGGAGTTAGATCTCTTTTGTCTCATCGGTGCTATGCAAGTATAAAGAAAAGAAAGGTGAGGGGGGCGGGTTTGGGCGCTGGTGGTTTGGATTTACGATGTGTGAAAGAATGTCTGGTGTGAGAGTGGTATGTGAGACATTAAAATGTAATATTTTTAAGGTTTGGAACAAGGGAAAGAAAACCTGTGTTGTGATAGAAAATACAGAAGAGAAATTCCGGGCATTTCTTTAAACACAAAGTTGATACACTGAACATCACTCCGTTGAAAGCAAGAGATGTCCAAATACCTTGTCTTTGTCTGTTTCTGGTTTAAAACTTGCATTTCATTTATTTGATGGAATGGCTTGACACTTAATTTATTTCCTGTTGAAGTTTTTCCCCCCATGTAAACCTCACCATCAGTGGAAAAAACAAGCTGCTTCATAAATAGCAAACTTGTGGAATCTGTTTTTCTGTGACTGGTGACCTGGATTCCCCTCGCTCGGCTGCCTGTTCTTGCAGCACATACCTCCCAACTCAGGCTTTCCTTTAAAGACTCATGCTCTCAATTATCTCCAAGTTTAGTTTCAATGTCCCTAAAATATTCCCAAGGCGAGCGATACTTTGTGTTTTGGGAGTGCTTGTTCGTCCATGGCTCTGCCTGTGGTGTGTGGCTAGCAGCAGACCAAGCAGGAACGGTAACAGTTGGGTTCCTCCTGTAGCGGTTCCCTCATCAGGGTCACTAAGGTGTGTGTCTTGTTTGAATCCAGATGCTGATTTCTGCAAAGGTTAAGAATATAGTTGTAGGAGACCTTTAACTCTCTGTTAACCTTGACTGAAATCAGCCATTGTGTTCCAAAAGTATTTAAGAGGAGACTGGCAGAGACCACAATTGCACAACGCTTGTTTTATTTGGAAACCAGGCAAAAAGAATTACTTTTTTTTTTTTTTTTGTAAGCGCTTGGTACCATATGCTGAAGAGTGATTCATGTCTTAAACTTATTGTTGGCAATTAAACAATTTATCTCTGTAACCAAGGCTGATTAAAACAATATTTCTCATAAGTTCATCTTGGGCCCACACTAGACTTTCACTAGTGTAGTTGTATCAGACATCTCTGATTTATAATCAACATAACTCTGCAGGCAGATGTCTTTGGGTGAGATGCAGGTAACCTGTCAAAGTTACACTTTGGTCAATTTAACTTGTCGTGCTACTTTAACTTGATAAAGGCTTTAAAATATAAAGCTTTCTTAAATCTGGGGTCCTGGTAATACCTCCTTGACAATTTCTTTGCAGTTTTGGATTTTTTTCTTTCACCTAAAATGATGTTGTACCTCTACTCCAAGTAAATTCATGGCAGTTGGGTGTTTCCTTTCATGACCATGTCAGAATAAAATCTGTTTGAAATAATCAGTAAGATTTCACGGGACGGTGATAGCGCAATCTTACTGGAAAACTTTTGGAGGTTTTTTTATACATAATTTAATGTTTTCCAGTCCTCTTTCTTAACTGTCTGTTGCTTGCCTCCCTCTTGAATCATACAGTTTGTGGGTCAGCCACTAAATAAACCTCACTGCAGGAGTAAGACCTCAACTTTTCCTTCCTTTTGCAGAATTAACTTATTTCCTTCTGAAGTTTACCGCTGATGAAGCTGTCCCAAAAATGCAGTTTTTCACTAGGCTGTGTTGCCGCCACCCTTCTTAGGGCTGAGAAACGTACAAGTAGGGGTTTTTTTAAGACTAAAATTGTAGAGTAAGTCTTCATTTATGAAAGACATTGAAAGTAAATTATTATATATATATATATAATGCTATTCGTTCCACCTTATCTACCTCCATGTTTTCCATTATTTTTTCAGACATTCTTTCTAACCTGTTTGATCCGAAGGGATGTGTTTTTAAGTGCCCCAAGCCCTTTCATCTTCTCAGGATTTGGTTGCACCGGTGTGACCTCTTTGTTTTCCTTCACAGTAATGCTCAGATGCTTTCTCCCAACATTTCGAACCATTCCTTGACTGGAAGGCTGGGGATCGAGTTCAGGATGTGCTGGATTGGTTCAGTGTATGACAAATTGTCGGCTTCCTTTTGTGGCACTTTTCCTTAATAATACTTTACTTCTGTTTTTCTTTGTTGGTGATACCATAGCAAAAACACACTCAGGAATATGGAAAGATCTTCAAGTCTCACTTTGGTCCCCAGTTTGTTGTATCCATTGCAGATCGAGATATGGTTGCTCAAGTCCTCCGAGCAGAAGGTAGAGCACCACAAAGAGCTAACATGGAATCCTGGCAGGAATACAGAGACTTACGAGGGAGAGCCACGGGGCTTATTTCTGCGTAAGTGTTCTTACTCCTTCATTGTCTTGGTTTCCTTGTAAAAGTTTAGTGGTTTTCTGAAGGATTGTGCAGGTCATCTGGGAATTCAACATTTTCTGCGTAGGGAAATTTGTGTGTCTAGTGGGGAGAAGAAGGTAGGAGTTTACATCAAATTGTCTGTTCTGCTGTAAAGTTTCAAAGGGATGGTAACGATGCGTACTTTGAATGTGGAGTAAGCTACCTTGCATAAAAACATTCTTGGGGAACGCATAGTCACTGCAGTTGCCCGAGCTGACTCACTTACCTGGAAGCAGAAAAGAGCTTCCAAACTTTGGCACAGCACCGCACACGTGTGGCTTTCTTGCTTCAGCTCTGGAGTGTTGCATCCTCGGCAGCATCCTGCGTGGGCTTGCTGGCTCAGCTCGGCTTCGGCTTTCATGTTCACCAAAGCGCCCTCTCGGTCGATTAATGCGGAGAAG
>JAVSBS010001040.1:0-55826 GCA_033124195.1 Coracias cyanogaster | reverse complement strand
TGGAAAAGACCTCTAGGATCATCTAGTCCAACCTTCATCCAACATCTCCCTAACCCCTAGACCATGTCTCGAAGTGCCACATCTACTTGGTTTTTGGGCACCTCCAGGGATGGTGACTCCACCACTTCCCTGGGCAGCCTGTTCCAATGCCTCATCACTCTTCCAGTAAAGAAAATCTTCCTTATATCCAATCTAAACCTCCCCTGGTACAACTTGAGGCCATTACCTCTTGTCCTGTCTTTAGTTACTTGGGGGAAGAGGCCAACACCAGCCTCACTACAACCTTCTTTTAGGTAGCTGTAAAGAGCAATGAGGTCTCTTCTAAGCCTCCTCTTCTGCAAGCTAAACAATCCCAGTTCCCTCAGGTGCTCCTCATACGACATATTCTCCAGACGTCTCACCAGCTTCCTTGCCCTTCTCTGCACCCCCTCCAGCACCTCAATGGCCTTTTTACACTGTATCACCCAAAACTGGACACAGTACTCAAGGTTACTTCCTTGCTAGGAACTTTTGAAGATGCAAGTTCATTTATCCCTAAACATATTTTCTCCTTTGCTTTGGTATTAACAGCTTCAGAGCACTCTCAGTCTCAGCGACATCCCATTGGTGCAGCTGCTGGGCTTGCTGCTGCAAAGGGAACTAGAACATTCAAACCAACACATGCATTGATTTAGTTACCATAGCTCCTGGGCGCTCTTGCAGAGGCAGAGGGCCTCTGAATGTTGCTAGACACAGTTCATGAGCAGAATGAGCGCGTGAGTGTTCCTGCACATCAAAGTTTACAGCCTGACCCCGTGAATCAAATCACGTGATGAAAGAAGTATGCCAGAGGCCATCTCCAGTTAACAGACAGAGACTTAGCAAAATAAAGTGATTTGCGAAGGTCAAAGCTGGGAGTTATATCATTATACCTCCTGGGGAGAGCTGGGTATGTAGACAGAAGACCATGTACGCTTTTGCTGGATTAATGGATACTTTGGATTTTAAAGCATGTTTATTCCTCCCTTTCAGCCTCTTTACATCCTTCATTCTTTCTTCTTATTTTTTTTAGGCATGCTCTTCATATCCCTATATTTGATTATGTTCTTCAGGGATAACTGCTTCCTTGATAAATACCTGCTGCTTCTTAGTGAGTAAGTGGAGGACAAAAATGGAACAAGGCAGAAACAGAGGGAAGCCAGACCCCAGGGAGCCACAGCCAAGCGCCGGAGGAGGGCTCTGGTGGGTGCACACCTCACAGGTTCCTGGCTTTGCTCTGCTCTGCTGCTTTCACACTGCATTTCACTTTCTCTGTCTGTCTGTCTGTCTCTCCCTCCACTCAAGTCACAAGGTGAAACCTATCACCAGCCAACCCTTAGTTACCTCACAGAAGTGCTTGTAGGCTGCTGTTTCCAATTCCTCCTCCCTCCAGTAAGAATGGATTTCCTGCGATACAGTCTGCCTGAGCTGTAGTTTTGGTCTTGCCAGAATAACTTCATATTGCTAGTAGCTAGAAGCAAAAGCTACTTGTTCACGACTTTGTCTCCTCTCAATGTCTGCTGCTGTTTACAATTCCACTCACTCTCCCCGGTCTTGTGGTAATCTGATCATTTCGTCAGCTCTCCTGCCCAGCATCCTGGGGCTGCACTTTTATGGGGAGAGAAGGAGCCCTGAGTAGAGATACACAGTGTGGGGGTTTGGACAATGGTACTGAGTTGTTTATCAACAGCAGTACCCTTGCTGGAAACAAGTCATCAGCAATAAAAAAGGTGCATGATCTTTCCCTTGAACTCCAGAGCAGCAGTAGGGCCTGGCACTGAATGCTAATGGCTTTGTGTAGGGCTCAATGTCCTCTGTGCTTGTTCTGAAGTACAAGGAGAAATCTGCTTCCACAGGAAAGCATTTTCATGAAGGTCTGTAGAGGTGTTTGCACAGCCCCACAGAGGGTCTATGTAACTCCTTCAGCATTTTGGAGATATTGAGAGTTTCCACCCTGTTCTTCTGTTCACAAGAAGGCAGCTGGTGCAGTCTTGTTACGTTGTGCAGTATTAACACTTGTTCTTACTGCGGCCCAGCGCTCTTTGCTCTTGCAGCACTGAAGACCACAACACTCACGTTTGTGAACCACATCTCTGAGCCTGCATTTGAATCACAGCTGTCCAGGTTTCCACTTTAGTCACAAAAAAAAAAAAAGATAATTTTGTTAAATCTTCGTTCCTGCAAATGGTGTAGGAGGAAGAGCCTTCTTCTGTCCCTTTGCTGGAAGTGCGTTTCTATGGAATACTGCTGCTGATAAATGCCACAACTGTTTTCTTACCTCATGCAATTCCTTTCCCAACAATCCCATATTTATGTGTCAGAGTCCGGCACTCCAGTGCAGCGTAAGGTATGTATAGGATATATGCCCAGAGACCTTTCCTATAAGTTCTGAGTCCTGTAATTTAAAGGATACATTGGCTTTCCATTCCATATGACTTGATACTAAAAGTCTTTACACTGATCCCTCAAATCTCTAATCGTCTGGACTTGGGCTATCTCATAAACTTGTGTTGCTTTGATGACTGAAACCAGCCTTTTTGACGAGAAGACAGAACAACAAATGTTTTTTCCTTCATTTTTCAGAGGGAGAGGTGTGTGGGACTGCAAGTCTTCAAAGCCTATGGTCTGTGGTCCAAGAGCTAAAAACAGTCACAAACTTCTCCACCATCTGGATAAAAAATTACAGCTTATCTTGCTACTGCTTCTGCGGCAGAAGAAATAGCCGCTTCTAACAGGGTTTATCTATTTAAATTTTTCTCTGCCTGTATCAGGGAAGAAGCTAAAAAATCACAGTGGGATCACAGATTTAGACTAGCTACCAGATTTACAGTCCTGAGAAATGTTCACATAACTGAGTGATGTATCACTCAAATATGTAAATAAGTTTTCCCTGGGGAGCCCTCAGACTCTGTCTCAGAGGCAGAAGTTGTGCTTAAATAAGCACTGAACATTTTTGTTGTTGCAATTTTATGGAGCTTGTCCTTTCAGGCTGTTACTCCCCTAAGCTGTGCAAGTCCTGGTCAGGCTTGCTGATGAGCTAGTAAATAGGTCCAGCTACAGACACTACGTTTCTAGCCCTGCCAGCGCTCCTCTCTCAGCTCTGTTCGAGGCTGCCGCCACTGCTATTTACTAATAATAGAACACTTGCAATTTTTTTCAGGGAAGGGACATTGGACATCTGGGTTGTGCACAGTGAGGGTGATCCTCAAATGCATTTTTTTTTGAGACCAAATTATAATAATTTGTCATTTGGCTTGCTTTAAAGTCAGTACAGTCATGCTGAGACAGTTGTGGTTCCTTTTCTTACCAAAAATACAATGCAAGTTGTCCCTTAAAATGGCAATTCCTGCTTCTTTGCAGCACCTCCCTTCCTGACAGAACAGTGGCATTGTATTGCCCTTACTTTAACTCTTCCACCTATCCTTATTTCTTTAAAATGGGGATTTGGAGAACATCTGTGCCAACATCAAGAACTAGATTCAAGGGTAGAATTTAAAATTTTAGGTAAATTATTTTCAGAATATTTTAGAAGCAGATTTAGCTCAAGAGATCCAGAGAAAATAGGCAGGAAAAGCTAGTCTTGTATGGGAGGAAGTGGAGGCATAAGAACAGTAGACAAGATAGAAGCAGGAGAGAGGGAACAGAAACTGGATGAAATAAGGATTAAAAAGTTTATAAATCTATTTATTTTTATGTAAAAAAAAAATACCAAGTCTGACACTTTCCTGGCAATGACCACACATTTTCCTTTTAGGGCAAAAGGGGTGAATATGCTTAGTGACCTTATGCCAGCCTTATGCTTGAGATAGATTCCTTTTCTTCTACACCCATTTCAAGTAAGTGCTATTAAAAACCACATATAGGCATGCACACAGAACAACTAAGAAAATAGAAGCAGGCATTATTTCAGACAATGAAAATAGCACAAGTTTTTCATGCAGATGGCTTGCTTTCAACACTTCAGCATGGCTATATATCTTTCTGAGTTACTGTGACAAGAGCTGAGAATGGATGAATGGCTGTTTTACTGCAGTTTTTGATAGCAATTTTCAGAGATTAGGACTGTTTTGAAAAGAAGTTTTAGAGTCTACTTTCAAAAGGTGGTGAGATTAGCAAGTAGCTTTAGCTACTCTGATATCTCCTTCAAAGATGATAGAGGTTGAAGGAGAATCAGTCATAAAGGAGAATTGAATTTGGTTTCTTATCACATTGTGCTTGTTTAGAGAGGGCTTTTTCAAGGGTTTGTCAGAGACCACTTAATAGCATGCATTTCAACAATGAGAAAGGGCGGTGATTAAGATAATAAACATACTCCTGAGTGCAATACATCTGCACTGGCATAGTATGTGGCCTCTTGCATTGGTCAGAAATAAATGGGATCAGCAGGCAATAAAACAGGCAAATTGTTTTTGATTGGGCTTATACTAATTATTTTCTTTTTAGCTTTTTAATTTTTGTTCTAATATTTTGTTCCCCTTGTTGGCTTGCTAGTGTCCTATGTTCACCTTCTGTACTCAGCCATTAGCCTCCCTGCACCAGCGGGAAGTCACTTCATTCAGCCAATGTGGTAAATGTTGTGCGTCTGCTTTCATGGAATAATTATAATGACTGATGTTAGTATTGATCACTGTGCTCTTGAATTAGTTCTGTAAGGCAATGTCTGGAGAAAGGAGACGAATCATATTCATATGACAAACTGCCATAACTTTACTGATACCCAAAGGGAGGGGCTGCTTATCTTAGCACTGACTGGAGTCTCGTATTTAATTTAAGAATATTCTCTCTGACATTCACATCTGCTTTATACAAAGTAAAATTATGCTTTCTGTCAAACTTGGGTCACATCCACTGCATCCAGTAAATGTGGGAGTGAAAGCATAACAGATGTGTTCCTTAAACACTGAGAAGGGAAAAGTTAGTATGTCTGTCAGCAGTTATCCTCTTCCTTTTGTTCTAGTCATTTGTGGTACAAGAACTTCCCTATGCCTCACTCTTTTCATAGTTTAATTGTGATCCAACTCATTATGGTAGGTAACTACAGAACAGTATTTCCAGGAAAGCAAGATCGGTAGGGAGAGGCAGCATCTTTTACTAGCCTTGCTGATGTATTTGGAAAAATCAGATGTGCCGTCAGTCTGAGACACTACAGATGATACTGTACTTGAAAAGGCTTCGTATCTGCTCTGATGAATGATGTTAGTTCTCCTCCAAACCTTACTCTCTCTGGCCAGTAAAGCTACAACGTGACTGCTGTTCAAAAACACCTAGAGGATCATTCTTTCCCTCCAGGTTTCCATAGAAAAGTGTTCCTTAAGGTGTTGTGAGGAAAGAAGTAACGCATTCTATATCGGTGGGCAACACTTTCTCTCCAGCTATTATCTGGTGTCGTCCTTTAATCACTCCTGCTTCACCTTAATTGTTATATCTCAGTGCAGAAGCTGGGCACTGAATCCTTCCACTCGCTTCTGGATACAGAACCTACACAACCCACCACCAGACCAACAGCTTCTGCTCTGTTTAGACCAACAATTCAGACACTCATTTCATAACCAACTTCTTGTATCAGCTTTTACAGACATTGAAAATAGCTGTCCTTCCCCCAGCATCCATATGCTGAACTGCCAGCTTGCACAGATGCCCTTTTTTAATGTTCTAATTTGCAGAGTTTCATTAAATTGAGATTTCGTGTCAAATAGAGAATTACATCACTTATCTGTCTTAAGCAATGCTATGCTGCTATGCAAACTGCTTTCTAGGACTTTGCTAAATCATTTTAAGGCTGGGTTTACCAGAGGTAGTGCCTAGTTGTGAAGCTGTGAATCCTTGACATAAAATGCACTTTTCAGTTACACTCAACTAAACGCCCAAATTTTAATCTTTGTGCTTAACTTATGGGCTTTTGATCATACACCTTACATATTGAAGGGAAACAGAAGACAGGAGAGAAAACAGAGGCTGGAGAAAGGCAACAGTTTGCCCAAGGTCAAACAGACGGTGGGAGCCAGGGCAGAGCTGCACCATCTCAGCTCCAGACACGTGCACCAGGTGCTGGTCATGAGCTGCCCGGCTCCCTCCTATATTTTAACCATGGCTTCACAAGCTGGCTGCCTGTGCTTCTGCAGAACCAGGATATTTGAAAAGAAAAACACAAGATTGTGTCTTTTTCTTGCTATAAACTAGAAGAATAGAGTTAGTGCTTAGACATGTATTTATTCATGACCATTTTTCCAGGATGATGTAATATATTAAATGCAAATATTTATAGTAATGCACTTTCATAGTTCCACTTAGACCAGGAAGATGAAGAATGTTTAACAAATCTGTTGGCTGGCAATGGCTGTTGTTTTTTCTCTGGGGGTTACCACAGTGAATTGTAATGCTCATTTAAAGAGCAGCAGTTTCTGATCTAAGACAGGCTGGCATCCTGACTTTACCGACCTCCTGTTTGCACAGAAATCAATCGGTGTATATAGGTCTTGCTATATTTGCACTTAACCTAGATACAGCTATGCTGCTGGAACGGAAGTGTGACACAGTTTAAAATGTTTTTGGCCAGGCTATATGAGCAAGCATATACATACTGCTTATTTGGTATGGTTATAGGAATTCCAGAGGAAAGAAATTGTACAGAAATCACTCACAAACACAAAGATACCAAAGCCAATATTTGTAAAGTGGACCAAATTTGATTGACTTTAAAATGTGTTCATTAACAACAGCTGAGCTAGCACATCTGCTAAATGTTTTGTATTACTTTAGAGAGTAAGCAATCAAAAATCTCGGTATTGTATATGTTCACATTTCTTGTGCTTCATTAGCTGCCCTCTGTATGGACCTCATGAGTTTTATCATCTCTCACAGTAATAGTAATGCAAGTTGGCTTGTTCTTACAAACATGAGTTTGTGTGAGCAGAGACTCTTTATTTATTGGGCTTTCTTGAGTTTAAACATTCAAGCTTGTGCAGTTTTTTGCTGCATTTGTATGTCCTGAAGGTAACGTCTGTAAACTACGCTTTCTATTTCTGGCCATGTATTCATTCCAAGTTGAGGAGTTGACTGATTGGCCACCATATTTCCACACTTGGATTTAACACATCTGATTAGGGCAGAGACATAACCAGAATCAAGACAGTTTCCAGGTAGAGTCATCTCTTTTTCAGGCTGTAATATTTCAAAAGTTAAAATGGATTCATCTCTGAGTGCTCTTTGGATGCCATGTTGTGGTAGTTTTATGAAAGTATGACTCAGACCATAAATCCCTAAAGCATTTTATTCCTTGACAAGTTTTGCAACAAATGGGACTTCACAATAATGGTGAAATCATTTTATTTCCAAAATGGCAGAATGAGTTCAAGTGTAACATTTCTGCTGTGGCTATAGCAACATGTTTATTTCCTTGCTCAAGAAAAAAAATATGATAAAGATGGATGCATTCCACTTTAAGACAAGGAAAGAATTGTGAGATCAAAAAAAATCTGTGCATATATATAAAGTTTATGGTAGACTTTGGTAGTTAAATTTCTTCATGATTTGTTAAACAGGGAGAAGAGCTGGAAGATCTATTACCTTAATGATTACTTAATGGGAGAAGACTACTGAAGTTCTGGGACGGTGTTCACAGAATTATCTACACTGCTTGAAGTTAACTATCCATATTGCTTTCAAAGTCTGACTCACTGAATATAAGAATGTCAGCACAGCATCAGAATAAAGATTAATTTACGTAATTTGCTATCCAGGGCCGGTAGCAGATGCTTAGAAATGAGCACCAGCTTTGGTTTCATAATACAGCTTGAGCCAGAATAACAACTCGCTACTGCCAAGAGGGAAAGGTCCTGCTCTTTCTTTCAGCTTCTGCAACCCCAGCTCCTGGATTTATAAACCTCAGCCTGCCTGTGCATTTCTGGTGCTTGTCCAGACACACAGTAAGCCAATCACTGAAATGGCAGAAAAGTCACTTAATAGTAAAAAGAAGTGCCTTTGTCTTTGGTGAGTTGAGCTGGCTTACCTTATATTAGTCAAGTTGCAGAGCCAGACAGAGGTGTCCTGCACTTGAGATCAGAGGATGCGGGGGAAAAGAGCAGCGAAGGCTGAATAGGAGGAGGAATGAAAGAAAGAATTAAGAAGGAAGGGGCAAGTGGAGTAAGGCCGCCCAGTTGTCAGCTGTGAGACTTTTATTTGGCTAAACCATCTGTTTTCACCTGTTTAACACCTACAGGAAAATCCAGCTGATCTCACAAGAGAAGCATTTACAGTGAGTGGAAGAGCTCTTTCCTGAATGGAAATAACTAATTTACAATTTATCAGCAAATCTGTACAGTGTTGTGGGGTTTGGTGGGGTTTTTTTTCCACATGTGCATTACTATACATTCATTATCCTTGACTTTCATTTGGCCATTTTATTGCTCATATTGAACATCATGCAATCCTTCTGCAGTAGTTCACACTGCCGCAGAGCTGCAGGCTGCTCTAGATATCAGTATCCAGAAATCGTTGAATCATGTCACTTTTTAGCCTTTTTCATGTTATTTATTTATATGTTGAAGAATACATATCCTAGCACTGAACCTATGAGGATCATGACAACTGCCTTTTCACTACAAAAACTCATTATATATAGTTCAGTGCTCTCTTCCCTACTTTTTAAGCAGTTATCGGTCCTTGAGGGAGTCTTCCAAACTGAGAGGGCTGAAGGACTTTTCATACAGAGCACTATTGCCACCTTTTTTTGGAATGTGACAAACTGACCACTTGAGCATTGACTCTGTCCATGTGACGGATGACTTCCCTGAACAAGTCATGCTGATACAGATACCATATTTGCTACTCATTCTCTTTGGCTGGGAATTTTTTCAGTGGCTTTCAGGACAGGCAGGGAGCCCTTATTGAAGATTGGTGCCATACTGCCACCTTTCATTCCTCTAGCGCTTCATTGCTGCTAAGCTATAGATCACACATCAGGGCAGTTCCATAGCTGAAGTGCTTTAACGTCTTGAACAAATATAATTTTATCTGCATAGTTTTTCACTGTTGGGTTTCTGAATTTGTTCCAAGTTGTCCAGTATTGGTTTGTTAAGTTGAGGTAGTACTTTCTGGTGAAGAATGTCTCTGTTGTAGGAAAGTCATAGACATTTTTAGGGCAATTAGATGCTGCTGAAAATCTCTGAGGTTTTTTCCTAGCTTAGCAATATGTCCGGTCACAAACATTAAATAAATAGTCATTGTTGTGGGCAAAAAAACCCAAACAAAACCCTGTGAAGGCAGGAAGGGTTTTTATAGGCAACAGGTTATTGTGTACCTGTGAGTATACATGTGAATATCTGAACATCCCAGCTGAAGGAAGATCTTGGAAACAAGGAAGATCAATAGAGGCAGGGGATGCCCAGGAAGAGTCTGGTAAGATCTCAGACTGAGAACTGCATGCAGCTGCACAGCAGGAACCAGCCTGACTTTCAGCCTGACCTTCCCAAGCCAGGAGGGATCTCCCATCTGGGGAGGGAGGTCAAGACCTAAGGGAAGATAGTGGTGATAGGAGAGTATGAGCATGTGAAATAATAGGTTCTTAAATAGAACCAGTACCCAGATCCACTATAGGTTGTTGCTTGCTCTGTCTCACCCATGACAGGCACGACTCAGGTGCACTATATATTGCCTTTTTTTTTTTTCATTTACTCTGTAGCAATAAGTTGAGACTTTTTTTTTATCCTTTGTGTTTAAATCCACTTTGATCACATTTTTAACTATTGATATTCGATTAGTAATACAAGAAATCTACTATTATTTTGCAGAAAGGTTGTATGCTTTTCTAATTACGTGATTCCCGCAGCTGGAAAATAAATTAAAACCTTCGCTGTTATTCACCTTACCATAAAAGTTGAAGAACTATCAGTACTGGACAAAGAAAATAGTTATAAATGCAATCATATCTGGTGCTATTATTATTTAAGATGAAAATGATTTCCTGAGGTAAGAGTGCATTTAATTGATCTTCATTTTAAATTCATTAAGCTTTATGCTGTGCAGTTAACTCTTAACTTATAAGCAAAACTTCTGTTTATTCTACTGCATAACTAATCTTTAGAAAAATAGTACTGTTTTTTCCTTACCTGAAATATCTCATACAATATAGACAGAAGTTTAATATAGCGACCTAGGTATTAAGAATTCACTTTGTAGAATGGTTATCTTTTCAAGTGCTGCCCATTAGATTACCTACTTCATGATGTTTTTTTCTAAAGTGCCTCTGAAATTTGGACCCTAAATGCTTATTTAGATACACAACGAGGCTAAATGACATAGAAAAGTCATGAACGTTTATCAACTTCCCTTGCTTTTCAGCCTGTTTTTCCTGTGACTCAAAGCCCTTTTCTTGTACTTTAATGGACAGGCAGTCTCTTGTTTTACCCAGTTCTGAAAGCAGCACAGGAACTATTTCCTTGCTACCTCTAACCTAAGTAAGGTTCTATCAGTGGTCAGCTATTCAGGTAATGAAGGTAGGACACCTTCCCTAGGCAGCTGGCTTCAGGGCAACAAGTCTTGTACCCTTTACTTCGAGCTGTTCCTGAGGCTAATGGCCACCTGACTTTCTTTTTAGATTAATGGTGGGTACCCAGAGTCACAGGCAGCCTCAGTGTCAGTGATTTTGTTCTGATAAAGCTAAAGTGGAATGTCACTTTGATTTGTTAGTGAATTACCAGCATTTGAGGTTTTTTTCTCGGAACAATTCTGGGGTGTGCTTCATACTGACTTCCAGAAACTGCTTACTCACTCCTATACTTCTTCATTTTCCTCCAGTCAGGAGCATAATGAATAGCAGCCAACATCATTGTAACAGTATTGCAGATATCTCCAAACTTGATGCCAAGCCATATATTAAGATTTCACTGCGGAAACCAGAATTTGATAAGAATAGCACTCTTCAGTTTTATGGATTGAGATGTAATAAGAATCAATATCTGGGAGTTAAGTCTAGGTTAGTTCAGGATAGTGATGACATACTAATTTTAATGGTGAGAATGATTGGTCACTGAAATAAGCTGTCTGTTGATAGGAGTGGATACCCTGCAAACTAGAAATATTCAGATCAAGGTTGCAGAGATTTTTGGAAGGATGTACTTGCTTCAGCCTCAACAAAAACTGTTACAGGACAGAGTGATGGTAGGGATCAGATTATACTACCACAGTTTTCTCTTTTGGTCTTAAAACACTATGAATTTGTTTACTGTACTGGAAATGGGATGCTGAAATCCAAGTAACAGCTCTAGGACTGTTAACATGCTCCAAAAATTTTACTTCTGTGTCATTACTTTGAACCTATGGTTAGTTGAGTGACTTAGTAAAGGAAACGCTAGTTTCAGTTCAGTTCCTAGTAAAAGTACATATCCACTTCACACTGCCAGCTATCACAACTGGCTAGTACCCTTACCTTTAATCTCTCCAAACCCACTGAAGTCTTACTGTTCCTTGGAAAGCTCTCCTTCATCCTAAAAAGTGATCTTTGCAAGGGTTTACTTAAATGAACAGGATATTGCTACTGTACTTGTTCTGTGAGTGGTTTTGACATCATTAAATGTTTCCTTTTCCACTAATTTTATGTTCACAGTGGTCAGCTCTTTGCCTTTTGGGGGTAAGGCTGCTCCCAGAAGGCAGCACACGGCATGGCAAATGCCACTATGACATATTAGCTTGATCCAAGCTCACGCCAACTTCCTACCAGGATTCTCTAAAGAAAAGTGTGTTTCACTGGTCAGTGTCATTGGATTGACTCTAATTAAGGTTACATCCCTAAAATGTTATTGTTTCAACAAGTTTTTCTGGTCAGAATGCAAGATTTAATCAATGGATTCAGCGTTAAAGAATGTATTGCCTCCCTTACTCTTTTGGCCCAGGAAACTAATAAAAAGATGTGTCACAATATTCTTCCAGAGGCAATGAATGTTTTTTCAGATACTGAATAAAAAATGAGGAAGTGTGCATGTATGCACATTGTCATGCAGGTGTTTTCCAACAGCCTGTGTCTCTAACCAGCTGCTTTCTCTGTTCCATTCTCATGACTTTTGCAGCAAATATGTTATTCTGAAGATTAAAATTTTGATGAGAGAAAATAGGAAGTCCCTAAATCATTGCTTTACTGCAGCCTGCACAGCTGGCTGGGGAGTATAAGATGTGCCTACTCAAAAAATTAGTGTAAAGGGGTAGAACCAACCAATTTATTTTCCACTGACAGCTGAAAACCTCTAGTTTCTCTCTGTTTCCTACCTTCCTTGTCTATGCTTCTGATTGCAGGGGTCACTTCAAACTAGTTCCAACCGATTACTAACAGCTATGCTCTTAACTACTTTATTGGCCATCACAAATCCCAGCAGATAACATTTTTGCTTGATTACCTATGTTTATGTTTCTCCTTGCCCCTGCAGTGGAAATCAACAACTTTCCCAATGCAAGAGGTGAATGCTTAAAATAAAATTGTATTGAATTGCAAAGGGAGGTTTCAAGGGAAACAAAATACACTGGTCTCAGACTTCCTTTGGTACTTTTTTTTAAATTACAGCCTAAAGGCAGTCATTTCTTCACCTATTGTCTCTACAAAGCTTCAGAGTCAGAGGGTAGGATCATGGTGTCCTCTGGAATTGTTTGTTTTACATTGATTACTGTCTTCTATCTCCTAGAAAGCTAAATCTTACAGGGTTGTACAGTTATAAACTCAAATATTATAGGCTTGTTATAAGGACAAGTTAGTGATTTAGAAAAGGTATATGATATGAAAACAGGTATAAACCAAGATTATCTATAACATTAAGGCATTCATTCATTTGAATGGGTCTGATGAAGTACAGTAATGGCAGAGCTCACACTAAACATGCCTTCATTGTGTGGTTAGTCCAAGCACCACATTAATTTTCTCCCATTTCTATCTTCTATACAGAAAAATCTTGTACCAATGAGCCAATATATCCTCTCCAGCAAATCAGTGGGGCAGGGGGTGGCTACCCTCTGGGCTCCAGATGGAAGTTATCTAGAAACCAGTTAGAAAGCAATGAGGACATAATTATCCAATGCCCTCCCTACGTGTCCCCCACCAGTACAAGTAGCTTTTCACCCAATTAATAAGCACTGTGTCTATGTCTGACATTGTAGGAGCTGCTTTCAGAAGCACAAAGGCCAGCTACTCAGGTAGGTGTTTGCAATGAGTAGTGTATTTCTTGCCTGTATTCTACTACTGAGGGTGCTAGGTATCTCTGCTAACACTGGTTGTAGAGTTCTGCTTGAGATACCAGAACCATTCTAAAGCATATAACTTAACTCCTTTTATTTAGACAATAGTTGAGCTATTTTGCAAGGAAAACCTGAAAAATAATCCCTACATTTATCAGTAAATAACTGAAACTAATAACTCAGAGTGGCAGTTGTCCTCTTCTGGTACCTTCTAAGG
Source organism: Coracias cyanogaster (assembly GCA_033124195.1). Classification (NCBI taxonomy): domain Eukaryota; kingdom Metazoa; phylum Chordata; class Aves; order Coraciiformes; family Coraciidae; genus Coracias; species Coracias cyanogaster. The sequence goes on along the minus strand of JAVSBS010001040.1, from coordinate 42,376 downwards.
CAAATTCTTTCCCAAAAAAAGAAAAAAGGATCATTGAGGAACCCAGCATAGCCTCCTGGTATCTCTGTGCCCTACTGAAGTAAAGTTAACTTCATTTCCCTTCTGGAAAATTTTATGTTTCCTGAGAATGAGTAGGATGTATTAACAAGACTGTTTAAATTTAACTTTAATTGCAGTGAGAAAGATGGTGATAAAGCTTCTGGCAAAATATGTTGCTAAAAATTTTTGCTTAAAGTATAGCAAAGCATAGGAATATTTTTTCTGATTGTTGTTGCTTGCCCGATACCAGTAGCTTTTAATAATGCATTAGAGTTAGATAAACATCTGTTAGTGTTGCAGTAGTGCATTAGATCCTGCCTTGGGGCAGATGAATAAACTAGTTATTTAGATTTAGGTCCCTTACAGCCCTAATCTTCTACCATTGCACACCATCCCAAGGGAAAACGGCTGCTGTGCTTGTCATCTGTGCTGTGAACACCCAAGGTACTTGGTGCTGTTCTATATGTCTAAAGCCTTGTCATGTGCCCACATAACAAGTGGGACAGCAGGGAGGTCAATACCCTTTCTGCCTTGCTAGTTGTGGTGGTTGACACTACTTTTACACTGAAATAAACAGTGTAATCCTGCCCCTAGCAAAACAGGCCGAGCACCTAGGCTGTGGTGTGGAGTGGAAACCCTTGACAGCTCCTCAGCAGGTAAGGAAGCTGGGAAGGCAAGCATTTTGTGGGACACCTGTAGCGGCAATTTTGCAGTATGTTTGTTTTGTGGAAGAGAGCCACAAACTTGAGGGAATATATCTGCAGGTGTTGAGTGTTGCTGTACTACTTATTTATCTGTCTGGCAACACAGAAGTGTTCAGAGATTTAATTTATGTTTTGAATTCACTTTGAGCAAGTTGCCAGAGGGCTCAAGAAAATCTGATCATTTCCTGGTTTTTGAAAACTACGTAGTCTGTGGAATGTAAAACTACTTAAAAGAAAACAGAAATCCTTTAAATAGTTAAAATGGTAAGTTAGGTGTAATTTTTTTCTTCTATTTTAAATCTGACTTTTTTTTTTTTTTTTGACTGTTGGATAGGTGTACTAGAAGTTTCTTAAGCACATGAAATGTTTTACCTACATATTTCTGAGATGAAAAATTGATAGATGCTTGTTAGCAAGCTGATAAAGATCATCTCACTTAAGGTTCACTTGAGTTGTTTGTGTCATCCGAACAAATTGCTTGGCATTTGCTTTAAAATTTTTACTGAAAGACAAACTAAGTACAAGTGTAGCAGTAATGGAGAATTAGGTTTTACTGTTACATAAAATTTTACATGACAAAGAATCTACAGCTGGATGGGCTCAAACTAGAAATTTCTTCATGTGGTTCTTTGAAATGGATCTTGTCACTGAAAGAAGTGGAATCAAATGAAAAGTTGTTTTAAAAGTGGTGGAATTTTTTGGCCTTTAAAATTGTAGGGTCCAAGATGATTTGCCATATAATATAATATTTGCCAATCCACTTTATTTAATTCCTTCCAGATGACCAGCCATGTGTAAATCTAAGAACTACATCCTGTGCTGATTTACATCCTAGTCACTTTACATATGTACCAAACTTCTACTCTAAGTAGTGGACCAAATGCTTTTTACCACTGCAGAAGAGGATTAGAAAGATAAAGAACTGCCAATAAATAAGTATAGGTATAGGTACATGAAATCTATCAATGGAAATGTTTTCTTTCATAGTCAGTTAGGGTCTCCTTGTGTCCATTAATTGAGGAGAGGCTAATCTCACTTTACTCTGCTTGCAGAGAGGTTAATCTCCCCTTACCCTTGTTGTTTAACTGACAGCTAAGCCAGTCAGTGTGAGGCTCTAAATAATGCATAGAGGATCAGGCATGTATTTGGGAAGTGATGCACCTCAGCTGTGTGGGCTGCTGTCAAGGCTGCTGCAACAGAATGAACATGCTCCAGGAGAGCCACATTTTCCTCTCCACAGATGGTCATTTGTCACTAACAGACACCAACCCATCTAGGTTTCAGAGAGTTAAGAGATAGTCAAAATGACCCCTATCCTGACTGGTTCACAGATAAGTAAGACTTGTCCATTTCCACACTCTTGCTCACAACTCTGTGTATAATGGAAAGGCTTGATCAAAGTAGAGTGAACCAGAGTATGTGGAGTTTAGATCAGTCAAGATATCTCCCAGAAGCTCATTCTAGGAGAAAATACCAAAGGTTTAGTAAAAATGCAGGTATGACTTCCAGTCCCAATGGGCCTATTTTCAAGACCAGGAAGACTTTGGAGACAAAACTTTCCTCTGTATTTGTCTTGGTTTTACTCTAAATGTCTGCTACCAGACTCTGTCAGAAAAAGGATAGTGAGGTACATTGTCTGATGTGCTTGTATTTCCTGCTGACGTAAGTGAACAACACAATATGTACAACTTTCTATTCTGGCTCATTTTCTGATTACAGAAACAGTCACTGAAACCAGTCAATTGCTAGATAGGAAAATGAGGAACTGATTGAGCTTTGAGGTCTCTCTCTCTCTGCTTTGCTTCCCTCTTGCTTTGCCATTGTACTAACTGCACATGGATCTCCGTGTAGAAGAGTCCATACCACCCACAAAAGGAAGCAGGGAAGTATAGTGATAGCATCTTTAGGGGCATGAGGGCCAGTGGAGAAGTCAACAACAAAGCGATGACAGAAAGGACAGGCCTTCTCTCTTTAAATCCTATTCTACCAGGTGCTTTAGCAAATAATGAACTTTAAATATTAAATTTCTCATTGAAACCACTGCAGAATCCTTAAATGGGATCTTTGTCCAGAGCTATTTACGTAAGAAAGCTTTCCAGAGAGTGCAAGAGAGTCGCTGCATGCTGTAAAACAGATGAGCTGGTAGCCTCTGGTTTCCAGACGGGAATAACTTACAATCGCTGCATGAGTCATGGAGACACGCAGATACCAATTGTCTTGTTAGCTCAAAGGGAAAAATGTTCTTCTCTTGGAGATCAACATTCCCATCAGGCCACCATCCTGCCACATCTTGTACACATTCTTAGCTCAATGCAGATAAATAGGTCATTTGGGGATAATGGACTCCAAAGAATTACAAAACTGCAGTAAAGGGCATGCACTGTTATACTACTGATTTTTCTCATTACTTTCAAAGATACTATTCAAAGTCTGGGGTTTAGATCTAAACATACTATGTCTAATGCAAAGTAGAAATTCTAAGGTAGTGTAATTGCAACCTAGTGAAAGGTTTTACATCTTTTCACAGGCAGCTGAGTGTAGAGGACCATTCAGGATTAACATTGCCTTCTCTTTTTCTCTTGTTGTCTGAAAGGAAGTGTTTTTGACTTCTCAGAGTGAAGCCTAAGTTCCTGCCAATGGAGGAATTCTGGAGTATTCTTCCGTGAATTTGTCTCATTGTTGGTGTAATCTGCATGTACTTTTGATCTCCTGAGCTTCCAAAGGCAAGGATTTCTATAATGCAGTAAGAGGTTCTTCCTTTTTTTCTGTTGTCAAAAAAACCCCACAAACCTCATTTTAAAGCCTGTGGAAATGTGTTTACTTATGGTAATGTTCATGCAGCTCTCCTGTTATGTAACTGTTGTCTAAGAATGGATGGATTCAGCTATTTGGACATGGCAAATGATTAACAGTGAATCATTCTAGCTGGTTACCTGACTTATGTATCTGTCATCATTTGAAATATAATGCACAGAAAAGAGAAACTGATACAATGTACAACAGTACAGCCACAAGCAGGGAAACAGGAGAATGAAATTGGTAAAACAAAAGGAGTTATTCCTCCAGAGTGTTAGTTCCCAGAATCTTTTGTCAGAATCTTATTTCACAACTCCTCAGTGGTAGTTCTGTGATTCCTGTTTGAGTCATGTCACTTGTCTCTAGAGCTGGTCAAACAGGCTTTGACTGTTAGCAGAAGTAGCGAGATGTTCCTACCTCTGCCCTGCTTCCAGGTTGCAAGGAGCACAGGGAAATGCTCCAGGCTGAAATCAGAAATAAGACAACAATAACAATAATCCCAGCACATACCTTCCAGGTGGCTTTTATAGGAACCAGTAGTTCATGAATGTGAATAATACTCAATGTCTTTCCTTCCTTCACAACTACCTCTTCTGCCCTAGAGAACACAACTACTTTTTTTTCCTCTCCTAATGAAAGAGAATCACAAGATGAGAGATCAGGTGGGTGCATGTAAGTACCTACTATGGTGTCACCAGAGCTATAGGCATGTTTGGAAGAATCATCTAGCTCAGGTTACTGAAACACCTATTTCTTACTTATATATGTGCATGTGAATACTATGTACAAAATATCAAGTGGCTTGTGAGATATTGCAGCACTGCTTCTAAGTCAGATTAAGAGGTCCTTAGGAAATACTTTAGAGTTTATTCTTTCAGGTTTGGTCTGACTACTTTGCAATCACTGTAAGTAAAAATGTACAAATGACTAACAGGTTACAACAGTAACGTGAACTAAGAGGTTGACTTGCTCTTTTCAGTTTGTCTTTTTCTTTGATTGTTCACATTTCTATAACCTACAGACAGAAAATGAAATATCTTTCCAGAAAAGCAGAATTCTGTTTCTTTTTTCCAATCAATCTGTTCTTCTGGGGCAATGAACTGACTGCAGTCACTACCTAGCAAAAGTAAGGTACAGTAATACAACAGGAGCAGTGTCCTGTGCTGTGCAATCTACCATGTAATCCCTTGAGTACCATCCAGAATATCTCAGATAGGCTTGCTTCCACTCCCACTCTTCCTGTATGTAATATTTGCCCTAAAAATGTTGTTCTGAAATTTACTGTTATACCACTGATGATTAAAAATTAGCTTGGCTTTTACAGCCTTAATATTGCTGAATTAACTTTTTCCTCTCTTTAAAAACCTTATTTCTTTAAGGGATCTACTTTACTTTTCATGCTCTTAAAAAAAAAAAATGGGTGGCACTTTCCTGAATGAAATATCCAGAGCTTCTGTCCCTGGTAACACAAAATAAAATTAAATAAAACAAACCTGGACTTCTAACTAGCCTCAATGAAAGCTTTCTCTGTACCATTTTGATGTGCTATTCATGGAAGGTAGTAGAGAAGTGGTAGTCAAAAAGCACAGCATCCTTAATAATCCTTAACTGTCATTAAATTCCAGGGAAAAGTTTCTCCTTGACTTTCTCTGGACCAATAGGCTTCCAAACTCATTTCAAAGTTCATTTGCCTTTGCTGAACTGGCTGTAAGGTAAAGCGGATTTTCAATGAGCCAGGCAGAGGTTGCCGTCTCTTTGAAATACCTTCTGAGAGACATGAATTCTAAACAGGCACAGATGATTTTTCATTCACTGAAGACTTGAACCAAAAAGCAAGAGGTGACAAAGCTCAGTCTTGCTAATCTCTTTTCCTCACTTTGCTAAACTTAATTAGCAGTTGTTGACACTGACCTTTCTTTCCTTGACATCAGGAAAAGGATGGTCCTACTGAGTTCATCCCTTCCAGTCTGATGAGGAGGCCTATGCTTCCAGAAAAGTGTAGGATGTAGATAAGGACTTGCATTCCTGCTAATGACCTACTCAGGTGACCCCACTGACACCATTTGTGAGGTGGACAGAAACTAGTGATTGAAATGTTGAAGTAGAAACAAAGTAAGCGTTACACTTGTGTGGATACTTCCCTGCACCTCAGGGAAAGGGTAAAAAAAACTTTGCAGATGAATATAGAATTAAATTACATTCTGGACATTATGGGATTTTATTTTCTCAGGCACTTTTTCAAGCCTAAATGGAATTCATGCATTCTTATAAATGAATTAATACATAATTTGCCCTCGTCATGTGTGATGTGATGATTCCAAAAGAATAGTGTACTCTAACATGTCATGTTAGCAATATAAAGCCCTGTTGACTTGTAACCAAGAACTGGTGGTGATGGAAGAAAACTCTTGTGATGTGTGGTTTGCAAATATTATAATTAAGTTTATAATTGAAATTTATCTGACTTTCTGAGAAAAATAATTAGAGCAGCATACAAAACCTGATATTTTGAGGTCCTTCTTTATTCATAGAAGATTCACTCCCCAATAAACAAAGATAGCTCCTCTTGGATGCCTGGCAGATACCTAAAAGACTACAAGACCTCATAATTAGGGAAGGAACAAGGGAAAAGTGTAGGCTGAAACAGGCTTCAGAATACATTTGCATTCAAGAGGAATCAAAATACCCCTCAAAGATGGAAATGAAGACATCAGGATAAGATCTCACTCTTTAAGATGGTGACCTGGAGAAATAGTATTTTTTTTTGTGGGAGTTGTATGTAAATCCAGAACAGCTGCTCTCTCCCTGCTCCCCCTCCCCAAAAGCTATAGAAGCAAGCTGAACTGGGATATTAAGCTATATTCTGAGTATGAGTGTTAGTGGGTTTATTTTTCTCCTTTAAATGTCTTCAGCTTTGTAAATAAAAACATTGAGATCCAGACTTCATAATGACAGCAAATCTAAAAAAAGACATTGTAGGGAAGGAAAAAAAAAAATTGAGAGGTTTAGCAAGCTAAGATAGTTTGATTCCAGGAATTATAAAGCATTGTACACTAAACTCCAACTTGTGTTGGTGGCTGTTGTTGCCAGGATCCAGGAAAAGTTTTCCTAAGAAGTACTACTTGTAACCATTCTACCTAGGAGCAACAGAGACAAGGCTACCAATAGCTGCAGGCGTAATCCTTATTGATGCATCATGTTTCTGTCAGGTCCTTTTGTGGGATTTCATTTAAGTTGTTTACAGCATAGATACATCTAGGCTCTTTATCTAACCTCCCTGCAAGGTTGAGAAAGACACTGACTAATTCACTTAAAGTCACAGGGTTATTTCAGCAGACCAAGACTATTTACACACTAAAAACATCAGTTTCTGTCCTGCAAGTATGTAACAAGTCAAGGGTAACTACCTGGCAGACATCTGGTCCTAAGCAAAATTAATCCCACTCTTCACTTCAGCAAGTGTTGTATAAATTAATAGATGACTAGACTAGGTCTAGATCATGTCAGCTAAATCATGTCACCCACAAGCCTCCAAATATGCTTGGGTGGCAAAATAGTGAAAATATTATTCCATACTTTCAGTATCTCTTCACATTTATGCCAAAAAACTTCCATCTGGTGATGCAGCCATAGAACAGTTTACTGCTGCTGCAGAGGGAAGAAGTCAGCAGTTGCTGGATGTTTGCTGTTGCTGCATTCTTTGTGGCAGGAAACCAAATGAAGCATAGAAGCCCAACAGGCTATTTTGGCTTGCAGTCACACTATGAAATAGTCCTATAAATTGGGCTGTAGCCAATACTTCTCATGTCAGGTATCCAGGGAAAAGATTAGTCAGGCCTCATTTTGATTTTTTTTTTAAACTGTTCCTACACTCTCAGACTAAGACCGGCATTTTTCTTTTGTTACTCTCTTTAGCCACCTTTCCTGCCCTGCTAGTGTGGGGGTTTTTTTTTCCCCCCCATATAAATATATATATATTTGTCTTTTTTCAAACAATCTGAGTATTATTAGCATAGAAATGATATCAAGAAGTAAATGAAAAAGCTATTTCCTTTACCCTCGCCTTGCAATTATGATTTAACTGCTTCAATAAACAACAAAATCATTGCTTGCACACACCATTACCATTGAAAAGATTAAAATAGTCAGGCTATCAGAAAGAAAGACAGAAACCAACCCCCACAAAAAGGAGTAACTTCTTCACGCATCCATCCAACCCAAGTTCCAACATGGCCTCTCCTTGCTAAGAAATGTCTCAGGATGCTGCTTCCCTCCCTTTGCCCAAGCAATCCTGAAGGTGTGAAGAAAGAGGAAAGGAAAGGCAGGAAGTGGTAATTAAAAAAAATCAGACAACAGTGGGAAGACTCTCTGCATGCCACCTGCCTGGAGCCCGGGAAAATCAAGCACTATCTAATCTGCTTTCCAGAACAGAAAAGGCTAGGAAAGGCCAGTACTTCAGTGCCTGACCCATTTTTTAGTTAAGCTGTCCCTGTAGTATCACACAGAAGTATGTGTTATGAATTGCACTTGGGAGTGATAATTTACTATCCCAAAGAATGGGTTGGACAGCTTCATTATACAGACAATAGATTCATTTACCTTTTGTAAGACAAGTTTTAGGAGCAGTCTATTGCTTCCTGTGCATCTCATGAAAATACTTTTAGACTATTTTCACTAAGCACAGGTTTATTTGGTAAGTTCCATGTCCTAATTATAACATTTTGCTGCACATAAAATTGAACTCAAGAAGATCTTGTTGTGCTGATTCAGCCATTGCAATGTTATGCTGCCATCGGTTGCCTGATCACACAGACCAACACTGAACCCAGCAACATCCCCTCGAAAGTCTTCTCTCAGTCCTGTCATAAGTTATTGCGGGCCCAGCTCCTCTGCTGCCCACTGTGGTGCCAGCATTGCCTGCTGGACATAACGGGCTCCCACAGTGGTCCTTCACATGGAAGAATACCACCCAGAGAGCTTAGCAAGGTGTGACAAGCCACACCCAACAGGCAACTCTTCTGACTTTTTGGCTCCTGGTTGATATAATCACCCCAACCATGACCACCTGGGTGAGGGCAGAGCCACAGAGACACAGGTGGGCCAGGTTCTGCCTCTGGAACATGAAGCCAATAAGAAAACCAAAGCATTCTGCTAGGTTGTGACTCATTCACAGGTCAACTCCAACTTAGGGCCAACAACTCAGGCCCCAGCACTTCAGAGCTATTATCCCTGGATTGTTCGGTGTTTGGTAGAGCAGGGTCACTTTCCTCATTGAGGCCTCACTGCTCTATTATCATGCAAATTATGTTAGAATGAGAATAAGAAAATTCTTTCTCATTGATTATGAAGCTGAAGCTATTTTATAAGCAATATATGATAGTTTGCACCGCGTCTTATACAGCTCTACAGAGAACATTTGCAGTAGTACCTATCTTATGCATAATGCTGTACATGAGGCACGCTATTTTTCTTGAGGCTGCTGTGTCTTTGTGTGTATGTCTACATTGCATTCCAAACACTCATTTCCTAAAATAACCCTAGGTATGTCATCCTGAGCTATGTCCTTGGCAATCTCATGTTACTACTGAAAGCTCTAAGCCTGTTCTGGCAATCTTTGATGTCGCTCTGTGAGGTCCTCAACTTACAGGGAGGTTGCTAGCTGGCTGGCAAATTAGCTCCAGCAGCAGTAACCAGAAAACCCAGGCTGCACACAAAGGACTCTTCAGGCCTGCACACCTGACCTTCTCTGGCCCAAGTTAAAACCACACAGGCCTCAGTCATTGGGAGCTTTCTGCCATGTCTCACATTGTCTCTTCTCTTTTTTTGAAAGCAGCAAAAATATGGAAATTTTTTCCTGACCTTATTTGGATATTAAGGCCAGTCTTCATACCCTAAGGGAATAGACAAGTATGTGGGCTGAACACACTGCTTGACACAGTTTGTTTTCATGAGAGCACTTGACTTGTCAAAAGTAAACACTTAAAAGAAACTGTTTGGGCCCAGTATACTTAACTGGCCATATTAAGTATGTTATTTAAAAAAATCAAATTGTCTCCCATTACCGCACTGCTTTGTTTTTACAATGTGTGTCTTTGTTACATTATTGTCCCAGGGTAGTTGCAAAATCTGTAGTATTAGGAAACCCAAGTATTAATGTGTTGGGACAGGCTACCCTAGGCTGGAGAAGAAGTGACAAAGTTACTTTTTTTTTTTTTTAACATGTTGGTAATTTGACACCTTTTTCTGTATTTAGCGTGGTTTTGGGAATTGAAGATGAGTCATAAAGCTGAAGTTGGAGGCTTGGTTTCTCTGCTTAACCATTATGGCCAGATTTGTTTATGCTCTTGTGATTGTAAAGTCTCTTATTATGGGTGAAGTTGTGTAAGTCAGAAAGGACATGATTTAGATTTTATATCCCAGGGTAAACAGGGATTGCTTTAGAGACAATAACTGCACAAAGCCATATTTCCATCAGTCTGCTGGTGTAATTATGCCAGACTGATATGAGAAACAGACACAAGAACCGGATTGTTCAGAATTTAAGGTGATTACTCATCACCAAAGTGGTGATAAACACCACTGATTATAATAAAAGAGGATCAATATTTGTGCTTCCACAGGAAGTAAAAATATTTTCCAAGAAGCTATTTCTGGGGCAATGATACATTTTCCCTGAACAATGCTTTGAATAAATCTTCTATACAGTTGTTTGAGTTAAAGTTTTTAAAATGTCCTACCTCATATTTCTGTATGAAAATTTGTTAACTTTTTATATACAGCTAACACTCTGAATTTCCTGGGTCTAAGGAGAACTACAACAGTAGTACAATGATTTATTTATCAGCTTTTGGGTACCAGCCCACACATTCTATTCTAAATGAAATGTTCTTCCTTTACTTTTTTCAATATGAATTTTTAATATTTAAGCACTTCAAAAAGCCTGGCAAAATGCATTTTAACAGCTTAAATATGGTGAACACCTGCCAGTATTTCTAAGGATTTGCTGATACTTACATTAATTTCTAAATCTTCTTTAGAACTCCCTTCTAAAAGCAGGAGCCCCTGGGTTGCGCAAAGTCTGTGGTACACGGCAGCCAGCGAAGATGAGTTCCCAGCAGTGCACCACCATGTGAGAAGCACAAGACAGCCAGTGGTGGAGCTGCTGTGTAAATTGCAGATGCTTTATTATCTGAGTCGAGTATGTGATGGGGTGTGATAACATGGTCATTTCAGGAGTAGCTGCAAAGGTGTAAGAAGTGACCCCATCTGTGTCCCTTAGCCTCTCAACATGAAATTTCCTCCTCCTTGACAAAGAAGGTCTGGAAATGTCTCTAATCTAATTCACTGCAAAGTCACCCAGGTTATGACTTGCCTTTCCTAGTAATCTACCTGACATTATGCTGAAGTGGAATAGGAGCCCTTGTGTGATCCTTCACAGCATCTCATAACCTCCAGCCTGGTAATGTCTTAGACCATTCTGCTTAAACTCATAAAAACTCTGTTAGGTGAGACTACACTATATAAGAGAGGTCAAAAGATCCCATATGGCAGAGAACTCTGTATTTTAAAAACTTAAATGTTCCTAACATATCTCTGATGCATCTACCTTATGCAACCAGATACCAGTTGCATGAAAATTTGTGATAACTGCCAGAGCTGTGAGATGAGGTTTTTGTACCAGTAACAATGAATAACATTGACAATGAACAACATTTTCTTTATGCGAGGGGAAAAAATAACAACTTAGCATGGGCAACTTTGGAAAGAACAAGCCTCCGCTGTACTTATGAGCTCTCTCTGTCCTGGCCTAGTAGACACATGCATCAAAGAATTTAATGCTCTTCTTCCACCTTTTTCTTAGTGCCTCCCTGGTTCTGTTCCATCTAAAAGACAGAGGGGAGATACGGGTATAAATTGTACTTACATGGTCTCAAAGGTCCCCATATAACAGAGGAATGCCCCATAAAGGGACAACAAAGTTTTGTTACGCAGAAATCTCAATTTATCAACATATGAGCAAGTAATTCACTACTAAATACTTTGCTGTATTCTTACCTTCAGCCTCCACAAGAGCCGAGAATGGGGCAGGACACATCTGAAGATGCTAAGTCATCAGCATGCATAACACCTGGAGTGGGTGCCTGTCACCAGGAAATTTTTCTGTTTAGTTCTATGGACTTTGAGTAAAAGTTTTTAAGCTGCTTCCAAGATCTAATAATTTCTCAGTCCTCAGCAGCTATGCATACCTTTAGTCAAAAACACTGCTGCGCTTTGCAGTGAAGACTGAGAGACATCATTAACTGTAATTAAAAATATGCTTTCCTTAGAAGGTCAGATTGCTTAACTTGTCATTCTCAAGTGTTAATGTTAAGACTACTACAAAGAAAAGCTTACCCAGTTACCAGTAGAAGAAAACAGTTTGGACATGTGCCTTCTTTTTCTCTCTGGCCCTCAAATGGACAAAAGCAACAGGGACAGGTATAAGCAACCTCCTGAGAATGAGACAAATAAACATCCCAGCTATACCCAAGGTCCTCTTAAGAAATAGGTGCTGGTACCCATACATGGCTTTTAAGTCAACTGCTGCTGCCTATGACAGTTAATGACTGACCAGAAGCCCTGAGTCACATGGTGCTAGCTTGCAGTTGGCTCAGATCACTGACTGAAATTACTGTGTCCTAACAAAGACAGCTGTGGCTCTCAGAGGCACTTGGTCTCCTGTCTTCCTCTGTATAGCACTCCGGACCACCATACCTCATCTTTCTCAGCAGCTTCCTCCAAAATCCTGTGTCTCCAGCCCCAGCAACCTGCACCTCTGTGAGTGCAAATATTCTCTCATACTGCTTTCTGTCCCTGGATTCCTCTGCCTGAAGGTCCAGCAACATTGAACCTCCCTCTCCCTACCTATTTCCTCTTCCCATTGGCCCTATATAAGCATTTTACTTCTAGTAAATTGGAAACTTTCAGGGTGGAGACAAGAGTGGGTAAAGACAAAGGCAAGTTGGGAGTCTCCTGGAGCTTCTCACCTTCCTGCTTTCCAGTGCCCAGGATGCATCTGGAACTGCTGTCCCTTTACATCTCATGTGCCTGCTTGCTGACTTTACCATACTCATCCAGTCATCCAGCCCTCTAATCAAATGCTTCCAATCTCTTTAAAAGCAAACCGTCTTAGGAGGCTGATTTTCCCTCCACCAATGTCCGTAAGATAGGTTTTCCCTGCCTTTCTGCTGTCCCACTCCTCTGACATGCATCTTGTCGGACACTGGGCCCTGCTAAGGTGGTAAGGAAAAAAACAATGAAAGAAGCATTGAAAAAAATAGAGTTTTGAACTCCTTCTTGAAACAGCTGACATGCAAAGGCCTCCCACTGTATAACTATCTCACAAGAAAAATTCTGTAGAAACACATGCAGGCAGCATCCCAGCAAAACAACCCAGCGCAGCGCAGGCTGTGGCAGGGAGTATTGCTGAACACACACGGCTGTCTATAGATTTCTCTGCAGCTGCTCACTCCAGCAAACTCTGGGTTTGTTTACCTCAGGGCAGGATGAGTGGGCAGATTGCTGGACTGAAATGTGTGACTGAGGTATGAATTGGCTTATGTAGCATATCCTGGCCACTCTTCTTCAAGGAGCAGGCACTGTACGTGATAGTAAGATATCACCCTGGTGTGAAAACACACTCATGGTCTTCACCCTTTGTAGAAGACAGAGATTCCTTAACCAGGCTTGGTAATGACAAATGCAATAAGGCAGTTCTTTTTTGCCCTCCTGAACAAAAGAAAGAGTTGTGATTGTTTATCCTTCCTTTCTAATTTAAGCCCATTTTGTGATATTAGCCTAATGACTGTCTGCTAATTGTTTTCAATTCTACTGCCTTTAACATAACTGTGCATCTGTCTGTGCCTCAGCTGTGTGTACCTTTACTAGGAGGCTCACTGGATCTGCAGCACAATTCACACCTACTTCGACTTATTCACAGTTTTCTCTCTTTCTCAGTGTTGCTGGTTTAAACTTTAGTTAATATTGGTGCAGTAATGATTGCTGTTGTTCAAAGTTCTATGCACTTTTTCTCTTGTGTCAGTCAATCTGTCACTCATTTTTTAGGCAGGTCTGTAAGCAGAGTTTAGAACCAAATTATTTTTAATGCTCACTGACAGAGACAGATTGGAGCTTATCTCTTTTTTTGGAAGTGGAAGCATAAAGGTTATACAGTGAAACATTCTAGAAACAGGAAAAGTCTTCTTTTGCCTTTGGAGCCCTAGTTGTGTGATTTCTTCTCTCTTTCCAGCAGATTCATAACCTAAGTAGATGCCCACAAAATCTCAGCTCTGTGGCATGGGAACCTCTTCTGCTACACCAGGTGACACTCGCTGAAGCTATTCATTCTCATTTGTGTCTTTGTAGGGAGATATCACTCTCTGAGAGTTAGAAATCCTTATCTTTGCGAATAACAATACCTCAATTCACATTTAATTTTCCCACTGTTAGTTTGCTGCAGGTCCTCAGCCCAACTGCTTCCTATGCTTGTACTTCATTGGCAGTTCACTACTTTGTCTCCACCAGTACAGAGGTCTGTTTCACAGTCAGGCCAGGGTGGAGAGCTTTGAATAATCATTTTACAGCACTCTTAAATAGTTTCAAATCATATCAAATGACAAAAAATAATTTCAAATAATGTCAGACATTTTTAGTGCTTGCTTTCTGCAAGTAGTCTACCCAGCACATTTTCCTGTAGGAATATTTCTAGTCTCAATATATTTTATGCATTTGTACTTAATTTTCAGCAGGGACAAAACCATGTATTTTTCCTATGAGATACTTAACATAGTAACTGATGTAAAATAAAATCTTTGTAAAGACAGTTCTGTCTGCCGGTGCCATTTGAGTTAGTAGATGAATGTTGATAGGTGGTATAGGAAGATGTAGATTAAACCAGCCTATTAATTTTTGCAGTAATTATACATTGACTTACCTTAACCTCAACTTTTATCTCATGTTACTTCACACAGTCCAGATAAGAACATTGTTGGGATTTAGTTTTCTTCTCTTTCCTCCTGAAAATAAGACCTTATACTCTCCTTCTAGAGTTTCCTGAGGCCATGCAGTAGGTCAATAGCAAAGTTAGAGGTTATTCTTTTTTATTTCTTCTGCAGTATCCACCAGATTTGCTCAAAGCATACAAAAACAGGCATGTCCTCCTTTAAAGACATCTTCATGTAATCTGCTGGCATTCAGCAAAGTGTCCTGTTAGCCTACACACTGTGAAGATAGTGAATGTTGAATTCTTGAAACGTGTTTTGTTGCCTAAATTGAGTAAATATGTCTACTGACTGAGCATCCAGGAACACCTGGCAGGATGCAGTGCACTTTCATTATCTGCAGTGACAGTAAGAGGGTATAATTCCGCTGCCTACACGTGTGTGCCTATTGCCATTTGAGGCTCCATAGGGTGCCTCACTTGGCCACCAGTGACTTTTCCCTGAGGGCATAGGTTTGTGCTCCCATGCCATATCTGCTACCCTCGGGAGGAGGTCTCCAGTACCCTACAGCATCAAGAGCATATGGCTAAATCTCTTTGTACAGTTTTGCAATAAGCTTTCTGGGAAGCAGAAATGATTTTCAAAATCATTTAGCAAGCTATAGACACTAGAGAGTGATCAAGTCATCAGTTGGTGGTAGATGGCCTCCCAGATTCCCAAAACCACAATGACTACTGTTTTATGCAGCGTTCCTAATCAGTGTGCTTGCTTCCTCTCTCTTCCCCTTGTATTTACTTGCATGGAACTCTTTGCTGAAGGCTGCTGTCTTCAAGACAGCAAATGTCTTATGTGCAGGAGCAACATGCTTATTTCAGGAAAACTGTGCCTGTGCTGGAAGTAATGACTCCAATTGATGATTTTGCCAGATTGAGGCCAAATTACTCAACACCTTTGTGATTGTCATTGTACTTGTGTAGCTTGTGTCCATGTGGTGGCTGATTAAATCAAGGGTCTATTGCAATTATAATGAAGAATCAAATCTGATTTTCCACAAGGAAAGCTAGGAGATGAAAAAAATATATAATAAGCAATGAGGAGTCAGGAATTTGACTTTGGACTAATTGCTCAGTTTTAGGTATATCCTTGAAAATTCTGGCTTTCAGTTCCAGATTATACTTCTCTAAGAAGTGTAACTGCTGCCTGTCAACACCACACAGCCAGGAGGAATCCTGTTTTCCCTCCTATCCTATTACTCAGCAAAGGGCTAGTCATAACTGCCCAAAATAAATGTGACTTTGTAAGATAAGGCATTCACTATGCCTTGCCATCCCTCTCTCTTTCTGGATTATTTCATTATTTCTTGTTCTAACTTCCTTCTTTTTCCAGCATACTGTTTTTAAGTGACAATGTCAAGGGCTACATGCTCATGTAAGGCTTTTCTCTCTCTCTTTTTTTTTAAGTGGCATTATGCACAACTATCAAATCTAAAACAATTATCGGAAACCCTCACCAATACAAACCAAAAAATACCAAGCCCATACACTGCTAATTATCTCTTGTTAGCAGATCATGCTAACCTGGTCTTTGACCACTTTGACAGAGGAAAGCAAGTGGCACAAACATTCATCAAGGAAACAGAACAGGAAAAATACAATCCTGGAGGTCAAACCTTGACTTTTCAAGAAGGATGTCAAAGGCAAACTGCAGTAGCTAGTCTCTTTTCTCTAGTGTGTGCTCTGTAAGAGCACAGCTTGACATCAATTCCATTTCAAAACAAAATAAAATACTATTTCTCTGGAAATTAAAAGAAATTTCCTTTTTCATAGGAAATATCACAGTGTATGTCATTTTGACATGCAGCTTTGTATACTCAAAATTTAAAAATTACCATGGAACAGAAATACAGATTTTTTTTTACCATTTTTGGTCATGAAATATAAAAAGGTGTTCATCAACAGACACAGAACTCACCTGAGTTTCAGGAATGAGAAAATTGTGGGCACAATATTGATATATTTTGATATCCCACCTTACAGCAACAGAGAGATATAAATTGCTGCATTATCCTGGATTTTTCTAATATAAAAAAAAGTATAAAGAGCAACAATTTCAAAGCCCATAGCACCTTTCTTCAGCACATGAGATATTCTCCCTTTCATAAAATTTTCACCATGTTTGCTGTAATACTGCTAAATTTTCCCCACCGGAACAATAAACGACTGGATTAACATTTCAGCTGCTGTCTAGATTTAAAATGCAAAGTATTTTCTGATACATCAAAAATTGTCTGTCTTTTTTTTTTTCTTTCTTTCTCTTCAGTTAGCTTGGTTCTAGAAAGATAACTTGAAAAAAATCAAATATATGATCAAATGTAAAACTTCACTATAATCCTTGTTAGAGCAGCTCTCTGACTGAGCACCTGGTGGGACCAATAGGAAGCTATATGGCAATGCATATTCCTCAGCCTATAGAGGGAAAGAGAAATCTGAAATGTGTGTTCTTTAAAGGTAAAATCCACAGAGTGAAGTATTAGCATTTACATTATTCCAATGCCCTTTAGCTGAGATTCAAATTTATCTTGCTAAATTACCTTCTTCAGGCAATCTATTCTCTCTGCAACTCTGAAAGTGCTGTTTTGTATGCCCAATACAATCTTGTTTAGCCATTAATGTTCACAGCAATGTCAAAAAGTAATGACGTAGTTATTATTTGACACAATTTTAGTCTTCTTTCTCTCAAGTTGGAGTCACACTGGAAAAATCAATATGGCACCTGGGTGTGCTCTGTTTCACTCAGTATTCAAATGCCAAAGAATAAATTTCATGTAATATCAACTTTATGCAACTCAACTCAGCACAACCAGCTTTTGCAAAAATTTCTTGAAGGTACATATCAACACCTCTTCCTTCCAGATAAAAATGGCATCAATAATATTTAAAAAAAAAAAATCAGTGATGTAACATAACACTCTAAATGTGGATCAATTTTTCAGTGCTCCAATGACTTTCGATTTGCCTCTGAGATGCTATTGTGACAGTGTGGATCTGGAGCTCTTCCCTTGGGGCAGGAGTTCCTGTGCTGCCAAGTGGCCACCCATCCATTACATCCATTCATCTTTTGCAACAGCATTGCCCAAGTGTGCCTTCAAATAATTTGTCTGAGTCAATGGTACCTGTACTTCAAAATTCAGATAAAATGAGGCTACCCATTGAGGTCTTCCTAGTCATAAAATTAAATCATTAATTTAGTCACCACTAAAGTGTTCTGCACTCTCTGAAATCAGGTTTCATCCTCCTTTCTGCCTCAAAACTTAGTGTTTCATTCGGTACTTTGGATACTCTACTAAGTTGACAACACCAATGCATCATTCATACTCCATGAAGTTCACCTGAGACTGCCTTATTTCCTGAGCTTGACAGCCTAATTGCTTCATTAAGTGCCTTCCAGTGGTCAAAGCATTCACCTAACTCTCCACCCTTCAAACCGGCCTGAAGTCAAAGAGCCAATCACTCTTCTTTATGTTTAAACATTTTGTCTCAAAAATCCTATAACAAACAGATTTCCTTCTTATATTATGTTATTAAAAGCAGCAAGATGATCTGCAGGTTGGCTTACCCCAGCTACAGGGAAATGACCAGGCCCAGTGTCATGGGTATAACTGATGGTTGCAAGAATTGAAACCCCTTCTACCCACCATGTTGGATGAAACCCTGCAACTCTATGTTTGGCATCCCTGAGGCCAGACATTAACAGTTGCTCATTTCGCCTCTCTCCTGCTCTTGAGCTCACAGGTTCATTTAGCCTATTGTTTCTTCCTACTACTCAGCTGGCATCAGTGATTCACCAGAAGAGCCGCTAGCCCAGCTCTGCTTCCCGGGCCCTGGTGGGAACCAACCCAGCAAGCTGATGCATCCTCTCAACTGGAGTTGAGGGACTGCTTCTCTCAGTCATCTCAGATGGCCAAGGCTTCACTGGAAAGCCAGATTGATAACTAGGGAAAAGATGCTATTAAAAAGTGTGTTTCTTCACAGCAGCAAGTGCTGACTACAGCAAAGGCCAGCCTTCCTGCTGGCCCTCCTGTAGTATCATCTGTGTCCTACACAATCTTTCCTTCCCTGGGCTTGGGTAGACAGAAGAAAATCTGAACGGAGACTGCAGTTCAGCAGCATGGGGAAATGGCAAGGACTAGCAGTGTGTGCAGCACTGGAGTCCAGGGGTTACAGGAACACAGGGGCTTTCTGTGTGCCTGACAGGTCCCCCATGCAAGAAAATGAAATCTCTTCCTATCTTTTCCCACCCTGAACATAATAACCTTGCTCAGGAGGAAGCTTGCTGCTTATGCTTGAGAGACAGGAGACAAGATATTACAATCACATTCATTCTTTTATCTCACTATGACTTGAATACATTTAAATCCCAAGTGATCAGAATGAAAAGAAGGAAGGAAAGACTGTTTAAGGTGACTTAAAAAAAACCCCAACAACCTCTTTTAAATTCAGATAAGTTTGAAGGAAAGTTAAAAAAAAAATAACATCTTCTCCTCTCCACAGCTACTGTTCTGCTCCAGAGCTTGCTGAGAAAAATCATATATTGGCAGAAAGGTAACTACTTGTGGTGGGTTGACTCTGGCTGGATGCCAGGTGCCTACTAAAGCCATTCTATTGCTCTCTCTCTCAGATGGACAAGGGAGAGAAAAATACAACAAAAGACTTGTGGGTTGAGATGAGGGCAAGAAGAGATCATTCACCAACTATGGTCATGGGCAAAACAGACTGGTTGGGGAAATTAATTTATTACCAATCAAGTGGCCCTAGCTTCACATGCTCTTTTCTCAGTTTTCCATAACATATCACTGCTTATCCATATGTCTCTCTCTTCTGGGTCTAGAAAAAAGGGTGAGATAGAAACAGCAGGTGAGAGATGAAAGTATTCCTGAAATTATATCTGCAGGAGTCAAGAGCATCTTCTTACTGTCTTTTTTTAAAAAATGATAGCCTAAAGAAATTTCAAATGGTTCCTCTCTCATCCCCACCTCTCTTCATCTTGCCAATGAAGACTACAAAAAGGAAGAAGTTGTGTAAAGTCTATGACCTCAGAAGACCTATGTTTAATACCTAGCTCTGAATAAGAGTCTCCTGGGATATGTCCCCACTGATTCATCAGAGGATCCTTGTTCTCTATTTTTCCATATTGCATACAAGCTCATTCACTCCCCAGCTGACAGAGTGAGTCAATTTGTTTCCTTCAGAAGAAAGGTAGGGTACAACTGGTAGGTTCATTTGCTTCGGGTCCTTTCCTGTTAGAAAGATTGGATGTAATCCAGAACATGTTTGGCTTCCTCCTCCAACACCCTCCTTGTAGATATGCCCTGCCATACATCAGAATACAAAACACACCTTTATCATACTGTGAAGAGAACTCATTGTTGGCTTCATTGTCATCCTTTAATCACTTTGGACACAGGAGGGAAAGCTTGCATGCATACAAGGCCAATAGGGACACCAAACAGAGGGACAACATAGACCAAAGCAGCATGCATATAGCCAGTATGCTCTAGAAGCTGTGAGCTGCCAGTCTTCAACAGCTTGGGCATAAGCCAGTCCAGTGCTGCTTTAGGGGCTGTGGTTATCCTTGCCAATTGAGCTGGGGTGACATGACCCAATTTGGTGGGACTCCTTTTGTCTGAGATATTGGTTCACCTCACCTGGAGGAAAAAGTCATGCTTGATCTGTGAGTAAATGCATAAGCCAAAGCCTTGCAACAGAAGAAAGACTGAGACAGACATGGAATTATTTGATCAGTGTCCTGGCTTTGGCTGGGATAGGGTTAGTGTTCACAATCAACTGGGAGAGGCTGCAGTTTCCAGAGGCCACAGCCAGGATAAACAACTAAACCAGCCAATGGGATATTGGGTACTATACCATGTCATGCCTGCTATATAAGTGGAGGGCTGGGCCAGGGAAGGACTGCCTGTTTCCAGTGGGCATCTGTTTTTTGTGAGAGGCTTTAGTATGCTTCAGGAGCAGGATCTGTGCATCTGGGTGCCTAGTTCAGCTTCCCGGGTTGTGTCACTCACTTTATATATTATTTCATTGGTATTATCATTACCACTGTTGTTCCTTCCCTTTGAGTTGTTCTATTAAGCTGTCCTTATCTCAACCCACAGGGTCTTCATCTTTTTTTCCTCCCAATTCTCTTCCTGCAACACTGGGGAGAAGAACTGGGGAGCCATGGGTTACAGGCTGTGTGGCATTTAGTTGCCAGCTGAGGTTAGCCCACAACAGTCAGAGTCACCCAAAGACTTAAGACAAAAACATCAACAGGAAAATCTACAAAACCCCAAGAAAGCACAAGCAGTGAGTCAGAAAGTGACAACTTAGCAAGACCAGGGATTAGACTGTACTATGGAGTAATCAATAACCAACATTTCCCTGTCCCATTGACTTCTGCCTGGCTGGCAGACTTGTGAGGGTGAGGGAGAGATGCTGCGTCTCTCAGGCTGCTCAACTGTTACCCTTCACCTCAAAAAAACATTCAGGGGTTTGTATGGTGGTGGCTGATGCCTATGGAAGCACCAGAGACTATTAAAACCTGGACTGCTGACATCATCTTGTTATGTGGCATTATGCACAATCAGTTGATTGCTTTGATACTGTCTTCCATATTTGACCCTCAGTAGTGAAGGACTCTTTAATATTCTTTCCCTTGATTTTGCTCATAAGGTCTTTTTCTATCTCATTCACACACTGATTCCCTTTGCCTATAGATAGGCTAGACTGTGACACACAATTTCCATTCCAGAGGAATTACAGATATTTTATCATTTTTTCAAATAATATTTTTGGAAAGTTGACATATTTTGTTTTAACATTTTTGACTGAAATTAGTAGTGTTGATGTTCCCAAATAAAAATGTTTGGTTTGCTGAACTCAGCTGAAACTTTATTTGAAATCAATTCAAAATGAACATACCTCTGCCAATGGTGCTGCAGGTCCCTGGCTTGCCACTTGCTTTGAGATGAAGCTGCAGTGACCTAGGGGAAATACAGGGCGGGAGAAAGGAGCACGGCCATGAGAAATAAGTCATGTGAATTCTGACATAATAGGATTTGAAGAGTTCAAGTAAAACATATTTCTGAAGAGATGATTATGCTCTATAGTCATTCTATCTGGGAGACACGATGCACTGGCATGACAGAGGCAAACAATGGGACATTCCCACCCAGTGAGAGGCACTGCTGAGTCTCTAACAGTGAAACCTGTTGCTGCAGATCAATATGTGTTTTGTTCTAAAAAGCATCCATAGCAGGCTTTAAGGGTGAGAAGATAAGTTCATAGTGTGCAAGAAAAAAGGAAATAGAAACAATGCTACAAATAACACTGATGGTGAGCCTTCTTTTCAGTATCTGTTATCAGGGAAAAAAAGACTTGCGGACAGTAGGAGAGTAGTTGATTAGCTGGCTGCTTCTCCCAGGCCCTTCTTCTCCAGGTACTGAACATATTGATTCAATGTACTTATGCACTGGGTAGGATGCTGAAACATTAAATCCCTCTTTCTCTCTCCTTTCATCTGACTTGGTTGCTATAATCCCATGTAACAACTGTATAGATTTATTAGTATGTTTATGACACTGCAAGCACATGATAGAAAATATTTCAGCTACATTATAAGGCAGGCTAACAGCTTATTTAATGATTATTCCTATTAAATTTATGTCAGTGAGGTCTGCCTTTATTTCCTCTGTACAACAGAAAAACTGCGGTGCCATTTGCCACATATTAAAAAATACAGATATGTACCCACTTTACGAGAAGCGTGTATAGTTGTTGTGCCGGTTCAGTCATCATTATTTTACACTGCCATCAGTTGCCTGATCACATAGACCAACACTGAACTCAGCAACATTCCCCCAAAAGTCTTCTTTCACATAATTCTGCCATAAGTTCCTGTGGTGCCAGGATTGCCTGCTGGACACAACAGACAGAGAGGGCTCTCTCAGTGGCCCCTCACATGGAAGGACACCACTGAGAGAGCTCAACAAGATGCAACCAGCCGCAGCAGAAGCCACATCCAACAGAAAGCTCCTCCAACGGATCGGTTCCTGGTAGATATAGTCCTGGCCTCGCCCACCACCCCAGCCGCAACCACCTGGGTGAGGGTGGAGCCCATAGAGCCACAGGTGGGCCAGGATCTGCCTCTGGAACACGAAGCCAATAAGAAAAACAAAACATTTTGCTACATTGTGAGTCACCCACAGGTCAGCTGTAACTTGGGGCCCACAACTCAGGCCCTAGCACTTCAAGAGTAGGATTTTGCTTCATTATGTAACACAGGGTCAGAACTATGCAGGAAACAAAAAGATTGAGGCATGCTCATTGGCCATCTCCAATACATAAAAAGATATAAAGCAAGCAACCAAACCAACTTTCTACCTAAACATCTTAAGACTCAAGATAGACTTCAAGACCTAAGATAGTCCTTTCTCACTTGATATAGTCTACTCCTTTTGTCAGTGAAAATTAAATCTTTCTTGAGATTAAAGAAGGGTAAAATTTGAGTAAATTGTTTATGTAAGTAGAGGGGTTGGGGGATGTAACAGGTCTCTTGAATGCTGACACTACTGCAAGGTTCTGTGTTTGCAGTAACAGGGCTACTCAGCGAACATGAATTTAGTTAATAACTTGTCCAGAACAATGTCCAAAACTCACTATCCTATGAAACATTCAGACTATATTTCTGCCAATTCCAAAGTAAAACAGTTTCTGAAAGTTCCTATAGGCTTTTTCATATCACTAGCACAATACTTGGTTTTGAAATTTTTAAATCTAGGCTGAGCCAGAGATTTCACACTGTGAATTTTTTTCCTTGGCCACAACCCGTAGGATATCTAAGGTGTCTAGCACCCAGTCCCAAAGTTCGTCTATGATGATACATTGTAAGTTTTGTTCCTGAGGGGATTCAGAGTATTAAGCCAGAAAGAAATTACTCTTATGGATGCTTCATAACAGAAAGTAGAAGAAATTTCAAATCTATTTTTGTTTAAAGTAGAGCATACCTCAAAAAAAATTTCCAGTTCTATCACCTAAACTGTGCATAGATCACTGGTAAAAATACCAGATACCTGCACCTTCCTGTGCAGAGTGTAGCTAGTTTGTACTCAGTAAGCCTGGAGTAAGTCAAGTGCATTGCTGTGGATGGGAAATAAGGGATAACTGGTGGCATGTTTTGCAGCAAAAACTCCTGAAACCGAACCCCCAAACTCCTCAAAAATGAACTCCAAATTTTCTAAATATATTTTGATGAGAAACACCCTTGTCTCTTCTTGTCTTCATATGATCTGCATGGAGTTAAAAGAATTTGCCTCATTGAACACCAGACATGGTTTGTTCATTGCCTGCAAGACAAAGTGGTCATCAGGCTAAAGGGTACAGTTCCCAAAATGTGTTCTTCAAGCGTCACAGTGAAGTTTAAGCCTGTGGGAATCCTACCTTGTGATGGCATAGACACGGATCCTCTGAAGGCTGGGACAGAAAGTGCTAGGAGGAAAATAGGAAATCAGAGAGAAGATATTCTCTAAGGCAACTAGCCAGGGCAAATCAACTAATTATGAGCAAAATAAAGCAATGGACTTCTAGAAAGCAAGTTAATTTGTTGTTTTATTGTCATATGCAGAAAGCATTACTTTACCTCTTTTAGCAGGAACTGTAGAGTTCTCGTAAGAAAAGTGTGCCATCTTGTGGGAAAATGTGGAAAATACCAAACCATGCCTTCGCATACGTTATGCAAAATGAATGGCAAGTGGCTCCATGAACAACAGTTTCAGGGAATATTCAGAGGGGTCACTATCAAAAGGGAAGTCCTCAGACTGAACACTGAAGGAACAAAACCTTCAATAGACAAGTTCAACTTTCTGATCTAAAGACGTGGGCTTTGTAGTCCTAAGATTGAGAAGATAGACTTAACCAGATTTGTTACTGAAAAATGCCAGACTGTCAGATTTCTCCCAGACAGCTGTGGACTTCCACAGCAGGCTAAATCTTACCTAAAATAGATCAGCATAACCCAGCTAACTTGCACCATCCTAATCTGTGAGCTTTTTAAGGAAAGTATATGCAGGTTGATCAGAGAGGTGGAAATAAAAAGTAAGGGAAAAGGAGACAATTAGAACTTGCAGAACAAAACTTTTATCACCAGGGCCTCAGTCTCTGTGATTTTTGGCAAAGAGCAAGTCAGCAAGGCTCCATATCCAAGCGAATCCAGTCATATTAACAGTACAAAATGAATACTAGACAATAGCAACAAATGTCTTGGTCAGAGATCAAATGCTCTACAGCTAATCCTTGGATTATTTACACAGTTTGGAAGAGCGATGCTTTTCAAACAGATATTTGGACATGAATATTATGGAGCTGCTGTTGCTCCAGAGTCCTGCTGTGAGAGGCTTCATGAGACAGAGGAGATGACAGAAGAGCAACATGCATCTGTGGTGTCAGGGCATAGAGGCCGAGAAGAAAGGTGGAGGAAGTTGTCCTCTACCAAAGAAAAGAGTAGGTAGTAGAAATCTGTGTGAGAGAAGGGCTATGCTGCATCCTTTCCCTCCCCAGTGGCTGGAATGAGTGCATTTTCCTCTGCTGGAGCCTGCCCATGGTGTTGCTTTTGTGAAAATTACTCAAAGCCATCTCTTAGACCCTCTCCTCACAGCTGGTTCAATAACAGTGGTACATAGCTTCTAAAGTATGGGGTTAATGAGCTCTGTGCAGCCCAAGCTGCTCAAGCTTCACAGCTGGGCCTACCCTTTAACAGGAAGAAGTGTCAGATGTGTCTCATTAGCTGCTCTGCTTTCCCATAGCTATTTAAATAATACAAAATGTGGAAGAAAATTCCACTAATTGAATACAAAAGAAAAAAAACAAACAAAAACACAGGTTAGAATAAGCTGCATTGCCATAAAATCATATTTAGGACACACATGCTTTAAATTTAAAAATGACTGAGACAGTAGAAGGAAAAAGGATATTAAAAATAATACTAAAAGACTATCGGAAGTCTTATTAAGCAACAAAAAAGGAAAAGGAAATCTGAAAACTTTTTTTTTTTTGCTGCTTGGAAAAACTTCCTTTGTTAGTAACAGTCCCTTCAGATATAACAGTGTCCAACGTAGCAGAGATAAAATTTCAAGTCTGGTTTGTTATTTTTACACTAAGAATGATAGTTACAAAATAAGGAGAAGGTCAACCATCAAAACAAACAGCAAGTTCATGTGTAATGTCCAGAGTACTAGCAGAACCTGCTTTGAGTGAGAGTAGGTCTAAGTGCGGCAAGTTTCACACCACTGAACTTTAAGCTCAGATGCAGATGTATGGAGCTTGGTTGCATTCTGTTCCCTGGAAGTCAATTAAAGAGACATGGTCTCCAGAGAGAGAAGTTAAGGACTTCTGTTCAGTGTCTGAAATTTGGCTGGTCGAACTAGGACTTTGTTGTGACCATATTTATGTTAGTGATGTTCGGTTCAGGACACCAAACTAGAACTAGTTCAAAGTAAAACTGCTTGTAGTAAAGAGTGCCTCCAGCAATGAATTCTTCAACCTATTGATCTGCCCTGATTGTGCCAAACTCTTACCCATGTAAACATTAGCGCGTTTGCTGATGCAGCACTCAATAAAGCCTGGACATAGTGCTGAGTAGAGAGTTTTACTGTCCCCAGGCTGACTCATGCAGAGATTAGCTCAGAAGATACTTTTTTTTGCAGAGCATCTCCTTTGCCTGGGATTGCTAGGAAGAGCAGGTAATGCCAAACATCAATCACACTGTGCCCTCAACTTAGCCAAAGCACTTGTTGAATATCCTGTCTTGCGGCTTGCAGGTTTACCCACTGGCTGACATGCAGGAAAAACAGGACCAGTGTTGGCAACAAGGCTACCCACAGCTGCAGCCTTAATACTCAGGGAAGCTGTAAGGCTATTCCTTTTGCTGGTGCAGGAGAATGTCAGCCTCTAGCAGCAAGAAATCCATCACAGCAGAGTGCAGCAGGGCTTTGGTAAAACAGACGGAAGTGAAAACGAGATCCAAAGTTGGGATATGGCCCTGATATTGAGAACAGAGAGAGAAGTAGCGAGGAGTAAACATCAGCACCATGCTGCAGTAAGCTTTTTTGCACGTAAAGGTAGATTATGTAAACCTATGCTGATCACATCATGCCACTGGTGAGCTTCACTTACGAAGGCTCAGGCTTTCAGTTTTATTAATTGGGGCTTCCTTTGATGACAGCATCATCCCCAGTGAAGGAAAGGGGACTGTATGTGAAT
This sequence comes from Coracias cyanogaster, assembly GCA_033124195.1. NCBI lineage: Eukaryota > Metazoa > Chordata > Aves > Coraciiformes > Coraciidae > Coracias > Coracias cyanogaster. The sequence continues at coordinate 15,553 of JAVSBS010001040.1, read as the reverse complement.
AAAGGTGTAATCAGGCCAGTAGCAAGTGCATATTCCCACTGCTGAATGGCCGCTTTGTCAATTCAGCACAGATGTTTGATTGTATCCTGGTTTGTTGGTTTCTTTTTTTATGCACAGCCTAGCTGGTGTCACACACACACAAACTGCAATAACATTTTTGCATATTTACTGTAAATTCTTCCCAGTTGGTTTTGATCTTTCTAAAAATATAACTTACATGTGAGTTTTGACTGAAGAACATTTTTAATTCCTGTAGTCCCTGATTAGAACAGGCTATTGTGACCATTCACTAAGCTTTGGGAGTTCATGACAAGGTCTAGCAGTGCTGGGGAGAAGACAGAAAGCTCTTTGGAGGGAAAAGGATATTTACAGGATGGGAACCCATCCTTCCTTACATGAGCATAAGGTGTCATGGGCCAGTAGGTGCTGTGCACTGGCTATACCACGTACCTCATGTTCTTTGTTTCTCCTGGCAATAGACATTCTACTGGCCCCTTTCCCAGTCCAAGCTATTCAACTTGAGACAACTCCAAGCCGCAAAATTGGATCCAATTTTAATTTCCCAAAGCTTAGGATAGGGTTTTAGTCCCATATCTTGTTAGAAAGTTATTTCTCATAACAAAATGATTTCTTTTGAATAGTGGAATATACAAAATGTTACTGACAAATCCACATATGACATTATTTCAATTATTTTTCTTTGGTTTTTTTTTTTTTTTTCAGTCCAGCCTAAACTCCCAAGAAGAACTGACTTATAGCTCCACTGATACTTGCCTTCTCTGACTTCCAGCTGGATTTATTGCTTTATTTCCTTTGGAGCCTTGGGAACTCCCAGATATATGATTTTTAGCAGGCTCACTTCTAAGGCAGATCATCGCTTCTCCCTGCCCCATTTCTCTAGGAAGTCTCTTCTCTACTCTTTCTAGTGACAAGATCTGTGTGCATACCAGGTTGCTTAAAAAACCCATCACAACAAAACAAGTGCAGCTGTTCTACATGGGATGAACTGTATTTTTCTCCTTGCATACTGTGCAATGAGGTGAAGGAGGTAGGATATGAGGCCCTCTTCATAGTGCAGTGAGTCTTTTAAGGTCCCAGAGAGTGGGTAAAGGTGTGTTACTAATTGTCTTGGGCCAATATGAGCCTAGAGCAACCACCAGCACATGAAGGAAAGAAGTTATTTTATAGTTTAAAACCAGTCCTGGGAGGTTTTGGATCAGAACTCCAAAACCCTGACTGGCAATTTTTCATCATTTTTATTATTTTTCAGACAGAAAAAGTAGGTGACCTTATTTCAGCTCCTAGAAGTTTTCACAAGCTGCAGCACATTGTATAAGAAAGCTTTTCCCTGCTCTGCACTGCTGATGGCATCTGTTTTCCGAACCTGGATCTAGCTGGTGCTAGGCTGTGTTATGGATGAATTGTACAGGCAGTTTTCTGTTTCTGTCCTTTAAACCACATCATTTTTAAGAAGTAGCCCACAGTATTTTCTTTGGCTGGAGTCTGCCAGACTGTCTTCAGATTTTAGTCTTGCCAGATACTGTTATCATGATCACTGAATTTTTTCACTGCACTTACTTCACCTTGTAAAGAAAGCAAGCTTGGGGCCCATGCATTTCTAAAGGCTAAATGTTATGTGCTGAAAAATATATGCTGGATTTGTATGTTACATGGACACCTTTATGATCCTACATACCCACATTTAAATCTTTGTGCTATTTAATGCCATTCTGTGCCATTCCCTAGACCTTCTCAGACAATAGATTGTTATTTCCTTTATGTTCTCTTATCAAGAGACACAATCCTTGCCAAATTTCTTACTTGATTATTAGACCTTTTCTCTCTGGATCCATGTTTCTTTTACATGTTAGTGTTTTGAACCATATGCATTTCTATACGTCAGTAGAGGGAAAAAAAAAAGCACAGAGGCACGGCAACTGTTCCCCTAAACATGATTACAGCTACAGGGAAAGCACTCTTCCTCTTTGTCTCATCACCCCAGTGAAAGTGGAGTTCCCCCTTTCAATTTCCATAGCCTTTGTTAGAAGCTAAGGTTTGGTCTGGAGCTGACATCTCAGGTATGGTTGAGCTCTGAGCCTCTTTGAGGGAGCCAGTTCTGGAGGAGCAACTAAGAAGCCACTAGAGATATTGTTCTGAAGCACATACTGTGAAACTCTAATAGGGGCACAAACAGGGAAACTCCACGACCAGACACTTAACAAGGTCACTGATGGACAACTGTCCTTTAAACCCAGGCCAATGCCATTACAGCTCCTCATCCATTACTCTTCCCATGCTTTCTGAGTGTTCAGGTCAGTCTGACATAAAAACTAAATGTATTCAACTGTGGCTTTGATATATTCAGGAAGGAGAGAAGTGTTGTAAAAATAATCTAACTAATTATAAGAGTCAGAATAACTGAATCTCATCAGCCAGTGCAGATCAGGAGCTGGTGTAAGAGATTAACCTAACAGAAAGCTGCAAATAAGGTATATATTTAAACTGGAACTGACTTCAGTGCCACTCTGGCCCAAGGAAGAGCTTCTGGGTTTGGCCCAAACAATTTAAATCATACAAGACATCTTGGTCAGTTTCTCAGTTCTTAGCTAGACAATCTCTTTAGATGTAACCCAACAAGACTTTCTCAGCTTACTGAAAGGCCTGATATTGGGAAATAAGAGGCAAAAACAAAAACACTTTAGGGATGTCCTCTGATCAAAATGGTCAGTGATTCTGATTCTGATTTTCAAATCTCTAATAGACATTCAAAGCAGTGTCCATCCTTGTTTAGACAAGGCCCTCAGCCACCTGCTTGTGTAGCTGGCACTGTTTTGAGCAGGTTGAACTAGGTCATCTCCAAAGATCTCCAAACTTAATTTTTCTTCAGTTCTATGAATCTAATGTTACAAGAAAGTGGTAGCACACTATTAGTCATTCTTTAAATGTTATTCATTAATTTTAAAATATGATGACAACATTTCAGAGCCTGTCCCGGACTTCAGTACTTGTGTGATGTCAGGAATTTCTGGAGAATCACTGAGTAAGAGGATGCAGGGTACATGATGTGCCCTCAATCTCAAAATTTCAGAGAAATGAAAGAACAGGCCAAGGGTATAGCACAGTAAATACTAGTTTAATGTAATTGTCTTTAACATCATGTTGTGCTGGTTCAGCCATCACTGTTTTATGCTGCCATTAGTTGCCTGATCACACAGGGTAACACTGAACCCAGCAACATCCCCTTGAAAGTCTCCTCTCAGACAGTCCTGCCATAAGTTTCTGTGGGCCCAGCTCCTTCGCTGCCCACTGTGGTGCCAGCATAACCTGCTAGACACAATGAACAGAAAGGGCTCCCTCAGTGGCCCTTCACATAGAAGGACATCACCAAGAGAGCTCAGCAAGATGCAACCAGCCCTACCAGAAGCCACACCCAACAGGAAACTCTTCTGAGTTTTTGGCTCCTGGTTAAAATAGCCCTGGCCTTGCCCACCACCCCAACCATGACCATCTGGGTGAGGGCAGAGACACAGGTGGACCAGGTTCTGCCTTGAACATGAAGCCAACAGAAACAAAACAACATTTTGCTAGGTTGTGACTCATCCACAGGTCAACTCTAGCTTGGGGCCCACATCTCATGCCCCAGTACTTCACTTGGCCCCTTGACCTGTGGATGAACCACAATCTCCATTGAGCATATTTACATGCATCATATCTTCACATTTCTTTAGTTCTTTTTGAGAATAAAATACTATTTTCACTCTTCCTTAGTTCCTTGCCCTGAGATCATGACAATCATCATAGTGAAAATAAAATACTCCAGTTAGTTCACTGTCTTTGGGCTTCTCCTCAGAGGTCTGTTTAACAAAGTCCACCCACCTGGCAAAAGTTCTGTAGAAGGGCAACCACAACTTTTCATTGTCTGCACACTTATTTCTCTGTCAGGCTGGTAATCACTTTCAGCTTTTCCAGCAGAGCATCCACTTTCTCTCTTTACCATCCAACAAAGCATCCACATCATCTTCTTTGCCAAGGTTTCTTCATTTTCATCCACTTTCTCTTTACCATCCAGCAGAGCTATCATTATCAAAGTCCACCTTATCTTTTTGCCAAGATTAGTTCTGCTCATCACTGTCTCCAAGTACTTTATGGTTATAGTACCTTTCATTGTCACAGTCTTAACAATCTTGTTTTACACAAGTGTTTCACATTCTGTTCTGTTATTAACAATCTTCTTCAAGCAAGCATTTTCATACATCATTAATTGCCCTACCATCATCTAAGCCAAAGATTTGGACCAGACCAGGCATTCAGGCCTGACATCCAGAGATCGTTTCGGGCAATTTCTGATTAATTGCCCTACCACTACCATATGTTCAGCCAAACCAGGCATTTGGAGAGTTTTTCTGGACAGAACTGCCCCACCAAAATCCAGACATGGGTCTGGAGATCTACCATCATCCAGACCCAGGATTTTGGAAAATTTTACAGGCGATAGTTGTCTTACCATCATTCAGGCCAGGGTACAGAAAGCTACCATCACCCAGACTGCTTTTCAGGCAATTCCTCACACACATCATTAATTGCTCTACCTTTCGTGCAATAATTACCCTACCATCATCCAGGCCAAGGATTTGAAGAACTTTACAGGCAATAATTATTCCTACTACCACCCAGGCTAAGGATTTGGAAACTTTATGGGCAGTATTACCCTACCAACTCCTAGTCTCAGAGTCCAGAGAACCACCATTGTCCAGACCAGAGAGCTGCAGAACTACCATCATCCAGACTCAAGTTACAGGCATTGCCCCACCATTCAGGCCAGAGTCCAGAAAAACTTCTGGGCAATTCTTCACACAAGCACTTTCAGACATCATATTTCCATGATTTTGTCACACCATCACATTCAATTCACAGTCTTTTACTAAGTGGAAGTTAGGGGTCTTCACATTCATCTTCCACACACAAACACTTTCTAACCTTTTCTGCTCATTTCTTTCTGCTCATTTTGTCTCTTTCTGCTCATTTCTATTCACAAATGCTCTTTACTACTTTAACCACTTGTACTACTTTGTCTCTTTAGCTCTGCTCACTAACATTTTCTTACTCTCTAATACTTTCTGCTCAATCTGGTCCCATCTTGTCTCTTTCTGTTCACCTTCATTTTCTCGCAGCCTCAATGGTGGCATTCAGGATCTCCTTGAGGGGTTCCCAGTCTCGTTTCATCCGGTTTTATAGGATCTTCCTTCAGACTGAGCTACTGACTACAACAATTCTGTTGTGCCAGTTCAGCCATCATAATTTTACGCTACCATCTGTTGCCTGATCGCACAGGCCAACACTGAACCCAGCAACATCCCCTCAAAAGTTTTCTCTTAGACTACCCCACCACAGGTTCCTGTGCACCCAGCTCCTTGACTGCCCACTGTGGTACCAGCATTGCCTGCTGGACACAATGAACAGAGAGTGCTGCCTCAGTGGCCCTTCATGTGGAAGAACACTACCCAGAGAGCTCAGAAAGGTGTGACCAGCCCAACAGAAGCCACACCCAACAAAAAACTCCTCTGACTCATCGGCTTCTAGTTAATATAATCCTGGCCTCGCCCACCACCCCAACCGTGACCACCTGGGTGAGAGCAGAGACACAGAGACACTGTTGGGCCAGGTTCTACCTCTGGAACATGAAGCCCACAGAAGAAAAATAACATTCTGCTAGGCTGTGACTCATCCATAGGTCAACTCCAACTCAGACCCCAGCAATTCACATGGCCACATATAGAGCATGTGGTTTAAAGAATATGATCACATTTAAAGGCCTTTCTGAGGATTGCTTACCTTTAGCACTTCTGTGCATGTTTTTAGTTTTAAGAACTAGATTATAATATACTCATTATTAATATTATCATTAATATTCATATTATTATTAATAATAATAGTTTCCCTGTTGTTTGTTGACTTGACTCACTGTCTCTTTCACCAAAAATGAGAGATGCAGTACTAGTAATTATTTTGTTCACACAAAGATGACATTTTATCTTCTCACCCTAAGACAGCCCTAAGCAAGTGTCATGATCTTATAGATGTTCCTTAATGTTTTCACATGTGTAATTCCCCAATTTCAGTTGTGATGCCAATGGGCTGGATGTTCAGTCTGCAGGATCAAAGACTTGAGACAGTCTTGAGTTGTGTGACAAATGAAAAAGAGTGACACAACTGTTTACAGGACTTCAAGCTGAACTTGCTAAGTTATTTAGATATGTAAACATGCAGAGGAAGACCAAGGATAATTTTTGAAAGTCCCTCTATTGTTTGAGAACAAGAACCAAAACTTATGACCTGACTATCTGGTACCTGTTTGAAAAGGCTCCAACAGAGTTTCCTGACAAGTAGGTGTAAGGTACATACTGCACAGTAGATTTAGTCTGTTCTTTCTGTTGAAGGCTTGATTTTGCTTGGAATATCTGAACTATCCCAGGATTAGAAAAAGACAGCAAATATTATTCCTCCACTGAATTAAAGGGGGCAAAGTGAATACACTGAGGAAAAACAGGATTTCCTGCCTGAAAGAGTAAATGCTGAAACCATTTAGTTACTTTATAAAGGAATAACTACATCATCAAATTTGCCTTAGGACCAGTGTGAAAGTATAAGCACTCAGCTAGAAGAGATGAGGCTCCAGTTTCTAACCCCAGGATTATTTCTCCTTCCTTTATCAGGTTAAAATCCTGATTCCCACCCCTCTGCTTTTAGCTAGGTAAGCCAAGGCAAGGCTCTTCTGTCTGTGTGAGGGGAAGAGCACATGCCATAAATCTTAATGTATCACTGGACTGCTGTTGTGCCTGGGGCATGATGGGGCTTTGCACCCAGGCCTTAAACAAGTGCCCAGTTCATATGCAGTAGACCTGACTCTTCCCAAGAAATGTTGCTTTTTAACACACATGCAATGAATTGGTAGTCCTCACTTTAAGGGTTTATTAATGACAATGTTAACAAGCATCTTTTTATTGGGTTTACAGTTAATTATTTATTGGTTTTCTATTTAGTTCCTGAGGGGGTGAAGTAATTTATTTTCTCATGACTTAGTGTCACTGAGAAAATGCTATTGTTGAAAACCTTATTAAAAGTTTTTTCTTATCTTTCTGTCTTTGTTTACGACAATACTAACTATAGTGGTTAATAAGCCAATACCTACTTAATGTTAAGGCCTGCTTTTTATTGTTGTTTTTTAAGATGTAGACAGGCTAGCAATCAACATTTAATATACATTCTCTGTTGCCCTGAACTCAGTAGGTGGAAAGAGTGAGAAACACCTCCCTTGGAGAACTCTCGTCTTTCACATTATTTACAGACTTACACAGACTTGGTAATGAGCCATTGTAACAGTGAGGGGAAGCTGGGGTTTTTTAGGTAATTGTTGGTAAGGTGTTACAACGAAAGGAGCAAGGGCTTATTATCAGTGAACATTCACAAAGCAGGATGCTGAGAAATATGTGTGGGTTGGGGATTTTTTGTTTGCTTATTTTTAAGAGGAAGCAGATGTAAAGTTCAAATATTAATTTCCAGCCTAATCCTTGCCTGGCAGAGAGGTTTCAGGCTCCTGAGCTGGCTTACTGTCCTGCTAGGTAAAACTTCACTATAGCTCCTGTTCCCAGGAGAAGCAGGGAGAGCCACCCAAGGTGCTTCCCCAGCAGAGCAGTGCTGCCATCCTGCATGGCTGAGAGCACAGTAACTGGCACTGAGTGTGGTATCTTTGGAATAAGGAACTTTTGGGCAGGGGTCCTTGGAGCTGGCACATTAAATTCTGCTAACACTGTTTCTTGAGGAGTAGAGAGAGCTAAACTCTCCTGTCCTGCTGAAGTTTAGACCAGTATTCACATGCTTCAGGTGGGATGGATACTTTTGCAATCATGTGAAAACCCAATAACAAAGAAAAATCCTCTGCAAAGGACCTTGCAATTTAAATACAAGCACACTGTTTCAGGATTTAAAGAGATTAGTGTGATGCAACACGGACACTGGGCTGGCTAACTCTGGCTTTCCCAGTTCACCCTTCCTAGCCATCACCTCTTTTAACTGACCACGTGTGGAGGCAAGCCACTACAATTTTCTCTTGCTCTCTGGCAGGTCTGTGCATTGCAGTGCTTGTATTATCAGCTACAGTTATCTCAGCAGGTCCAGCACAGACTGAGCAATCTGTTTATCTTCCCTCCAACACCATTGAGAGAGAATTTCAGTAGGCAAATGGCTGTCCTACACCAAAATGTTCAGAATGAATCTCTTAAAACTAGTCAGTCTATATGCTCAGCTGTTACTCAATGACTTGCAGTTTCCTTCTTTTTGAAGAACTCAGGTTCTTCAGGATTCCTCTGGGTCACAACAGACCACTGCAAATCCTGTGCCCTCGTCACCCTCTCAATAAGACTCTTCAGCTTCGAGGTGTTTTTGACGATTGTTTTCAGTACTGGCAAAACAGATGTCTCACTGTGGTTTGGTACCTGAAAATAGACTACCATCCTGCAATTATCCACACGCACTCCTTCCACCAAGTTGCTGAGAGAGAACTTTTCCATAGCATCATATTTTTCCAGCTTATGCAGCTCACCTTCCATTAAGGCAGTACAGCATATTCACTTAAAAGTCTTTCAGTCTTTTATAACTTTATCAACCAAAACTGATGCACAGTATTAAAAATTGTCACACTCGGGTTACTCCACAGTGACTCCATGTCTATCACAGTAAATGTAGATATATTTTGCTTTTATAAATAGATCACATCAGTCTGTTGGCTACAGGTATTGTCCTGTTTAGAAGGTGGCTCTGCTTAGCTAAGAGCTTCTGTCACTCATGCTATCCAAGAAGCTACTCTTACGTGAAGCATCAAGTATCATTTCTATATGAAGCACAGAAGTATTCTTTTCAGGATGTAAAAATGAGAATGTTTATGTGTTCAGTTACATTTACAGCTCTATAGAAAAAATTAAATCTTGCAAGAGACACCATATTCTCCACCTTTCCCCTCAATGTATATGCTGGTTTGTGTCTTTTTATATGAAGCAGTTATGGGTTATGTTTTCTGGACTGATTTGCCCAGTCATAATAAGTGACCTTGTTAATTTGTCTATCCAGTGTCTTTCCAGCATATTTTTTCCCAGATACTGGGCTATCAGAGTTTGTTTGCTTGGTAACAGGTGCAGTCACTGCTCTGTAGTTAGCTCCCCATGAAATTAGTTAGTTTGAGTTGAAGTGACCACCTAGGAAAATACAGCAATTTTTATTAAGAGTGTTTCAATTAAAAGAGTGACTAGGTTCACTACTTTATGAGTTTTTGAAACTTGATTACCAGCATGTGTATCAGCAGCACTTGAATGTCAGCTAACATCCTCAGGCAGCTGAGCAAGTCCTAGGAAAAAGCCCGTGAGCTCACGTCCCCATCTGAAGTTCAGCTCAAATTAGTATCGCAGCAAAGACAAGCTCTCCATGAGACACCAACTTGTCCAGCACATTCATTTCAATGTTTCTGTCTGTGTCAGTCAACAAGGCACTGATTATGATCTAATAATTACTAAATGCCTAAGTACTTTCATATATGGTAATGCATGCATATATAGCAATGTAGCAATTTATGTAATAATTAATACAGTGAATTGCACTAAGTACTAAAAGGTCACAACAGAGATTAGGCTTCAGATTTTCTATGTACAGAATGGGGGAGTTATATCCAGTTTCATGTAAAAGGTTCATGTTGGACTTCACAGTGTAAAAGTCAAAAGGTAATTTCAAAGTAGCACTGTGTGTACGTTTGTATAATTACTTGAAATCAAGGACCTGTAAAGAACATAGCTATTTCCAGCTTTGTACTACCTTCATTTTCAGTGCTGTTTAAGGAGGACAGGCACAACATGTAACCATTTTGATAGCCGCTTCAAGATCACAAGAGGTGCCTGATATTATTGCAACAGGGCTCACAGATGCTTGACAGCACATAGCAGGTATTATATCTTCTTTCATTTCATTTCATTGCTTCATTTACTGAAACAAGAGTTTTATGAGAATTTGATATTGTTGTCATTGACCTTTCATCCTGAAAACATTTACTACCACGTGCACCATCACCATTTCTTTCAGTGGCACCTATGTCTTAGTGACTGAGAGAGTTGAGAATGTCCAGCCTGGAGAAGAGAAGATTCCAGGGAGACCTGAATATAACTGGCTTATAGATGATTGTGTATCTATGGTTTAATTGCCTCTCTACAGTTTAAATGCTTGTGTGTTTTCTATTTCTTCATATTGAGGACAGGCTGAGAGAGTTCAAGGTTCTTCAGCCTGGAGAAGAGAAGGCTCTGGGGAGATCTTACAGTGGCCTTCTAGTACTTAAAGCGGGCCTACAGGAAAGATGAGGAGGGACTCCTTATCAGGGACTGTAGTGACAGGACAAAGTATTGGTTTCAAACTGGAAGAGGGTAGATTTGGGTTAGATTTTAGGAAGAAATTCTTTACAGTGAGGGTGGTGAGACACTGAAACAGGTTGCCCACAGAAGCTGTCGATGCCTTCTCTCTGGAGGTATTCGAGGCCACGTTGGATGGGGCTTTGAGCAACTTGGTCTAGTGGAAGGTATCCCTGCCCATGGCAGGGGGTATTGCAACTAGATGATCTTTAAGGTCCCTTTGAACTAAAACCATTCTCTGATTCTAGTCTCTAATTCTATGTATAAGGAAAAAAGAATTTTCTGTTTATGGTGTTTGTATGCTATATTTTTTCCTGCTATATTTTGAATTAATAAGAGGCTTTTAAAAGTGATCAGGAAACCATACCTGTGAAATGTACCATCTCGGAGAAGAAGCACACCTGGAATGTAAATGAGTCTTAAAAAAAAGGAAAAAAAGGGAAGTATTTTTACAAAACAAATCAACAAACTAAAACAATTTTTTTTTTTCATGTTTTTTCTTTCTACCACACCAAACATGAAAAACAGTAGGCCTGTGGCAGGGGTATCTACTTTCCATTAAATGACAGAAAGGAGGGAGAACTAGAGAAGACACTATACTAGTGAAAGACAAATAACCACCTCCCTGTCACGGGAACATCATTTTCAAATTATTTGCCATACTGTATTTGTGTTTTGTTTAAAATTTGTTGTGGAGTTTGCATCAGCAATATTTTCCCACTAAGATAATCCTTTAAGACAGCATTGTCTAGGGAGTTGAATCATTTCAAAAAGCAATAAGATGTTTTTCAACAAATGGCTTACAGGCTAAAATAAGAGTGGTTTTGAGGATAAAATCACACTTAAGGCTTAAGCTGATCTAATGACTTCCCACCACTTAAATGGGAAGCTTCCCTGTCTCCCTTCCCCTGCCTCCTAAGGTGCACCCACCAGTCTCAGCTGCATACTCTCAACCTCATGCCACAGCAGGGGTTGGGGAGTGGGTGCATGCCTGCTGGTGACACAGAGGACCAGAGACCTCATTTGGCTTAGGAAAGGGTCCAGTAGGCACCAGAAGTGGCAGAACAGTGGGAGTAAGGTCACTTACTCAGAAGTAGTGGTAGTGGGAGTTGGTCCTCCCCCCGTTTCAGCCTGGAGTGAACTCTTGGACTGACACAGATACTAATACTGTGTAACTTATGCTCAGGGTTATGGTGCAGGAAATACTTAACCCTGCTGTGATTCAAGGTTCATATGAACACAAGGAAGCCCTCTAATTTAAAAAGAAATAAATCACTTTAATCCCAGGCTATGAACTGTGGCAGTGATGGGAACATTCTTTCTTTGTTTCTGCATTTATGATGTTTCTTTTGTATCACTATAAAAGAAATGTTAGACTATCAACATGATGGAATGAGGCAGGCAACAAAAATAATCTTGGAACACAGAAGGACTATAGGGAAAAAATGGCCTCACATGAAACTGGATATTACATCCAGGATATCTGTCCATTTCCACAGCACCTGAGACACCCCTTAAGAGGGTCCACCTTTAATGCTTTATCATAACCTAGTCTTATTACAGTCTGAGAGTTTTGAAAATTCTCTTCACCCCTTCGTGTTCAGCAATTACTGTTATCACTAGAACGCAGCCATCACTGACATGAAACACTAAGGCCATTTTTGTGCCATAAAAAAAAGCATCTGTTGAGTGATTGGAAGCGCTAGTAAAGGTCTGTTGTCATGGAATAATTCTACACAGTGCAGTTAGCCTAGAAATTATTGTAATTAAAAACACTCTATTTACCATGTGGAAAATTATTAAAAGCTTTGGTGCTTACCAGCTTCTGTACGCTGACATGCACTGTCATAAGGAAGGTTCCTCTATAGAGCTCATGAAGTTTCCTGTATTTGTGGCTATTTCCCTTGTTCCAGAAGCCATGTTTCCCGGGTTTCAGAAGGATCCTTCTCAGAAACATAATATGAATCATTAGCTATTCAAGGTGCATTTTGATAAAAGGGACATTTCCCATGCAGGAAGTATTTATCTAGGAAATGTAGTCATTTGTTCTTCTTGTGCTCATTCGATTCCTCTATAGTACAAAGATGTATACAATCAACTACATCAACATCTTAAAAGTCAGAAAAATAGATGTGTAATCTGACAGTTTAGACAGTCACGTCCCTCCACATTCCTTGCCTAAAAATATTATATTGTAGAACAACAGAAAAATTCAGGCTGGAAAGAACCTTGGGAGAACATCTAATTGAACCTCTTGCTCAGATCAGGGATACCTTCAAAGTTAACTCCAAAGCCTTGTCTAATTAAATTTTAAAAACCTCCACAGATAGAGATTCCCCAGTTTTCTGGGCACCTCTTCCAGTACTGTGCAATTCTTGGGGAAAATCTTTTTCCTCTTTTCCTAACAGAATTTCCTTCTTTGCAATTTGTGTCCATGGTTGCTTTATGGCCTCCCACTGAGCATCTCTAAGAGGCTGGCTCCATCTTCCCCATAGCCTGCCTCTAAGTGGACAAAGACTCATTTTGGTTTCTCTAGATCCCCATGTAAGTTTCTCTTCTGCAGGCTGAACAGGCCCAGTTTCCTCATATCTCATGTCCTGCAGCCCCTAGACTCTCCCCTGGATTCTCTCCAGTTTACTGCTTTTTCCTGTAGATGCATGTCATTAAATTGGACTAAGATTAGTTGTGGCCTCACTGGTGCTGATAAGGAAACAACCACTTCCCTCTACTTGTTAGCTGCTCTTCTGCTAATGCAGACCAATGAATAGTTCAGTGTGTATCTCATGTTTTTCTTTCCAACCATCTAAATTGGAGATGTCCTGCTTATATTGAAGACTGGTGTTTCAGGCTTCTTTATGTCTTCTGCCACGAAGACTGCAGAAGCAATATGAATAGGTTTGGTTTTATTTTCACATTAAGAGAAGCTGGATTCTCAGGAGAACATTAGACTCTGGCAGCTTGTGGATTAGGGGAAAGCATTAACCATCTCAGATATAATTATTGGAACTGGCACCAAGAAATACCTGCTGCTGTAGACCTCATGAAAAAAGTAAAAAGCACCTTGGAAGGAAAGTGGAGTTGTATATGTGATCTAAAAGATGTCAATCAGCCACTGGGGATGCTGTTTAATAAAAAAAAATATTCTCCCCTAGGATGGTAGCCAGTAAAGCTGTTCCACACAGGGTTGAGTGTGACTCTAGATCCTGACAGAACCCCCCTTGTTGGGAAACTAAAGAACATAATGAGTCCCTAACTGTTAAAATTTCACTTTACCTATTCTTTGTCCCATAAGTGATGTTTCCTTTACTGGGAACTGCATCTAAATGTCAATACTCACCAGGAAGAATGAACTAACAAACAGAAAAGGTTACATGAAGCTTGATCTTCAGCCCAGCACAACAAACGCTCTTCTCATCAACACAATATCCCTTTTTCCTAGCTCAGAAATGAACCAACTCATTTTAGACACAGGCAGGTTTACTGCTTCTTACAAAGTGTCAAAGGCAATAATAATGTAGTTTCACAATTACTCTTATGATGTAGACTAATACTGGAGCACTTGTTCAACAGAGGAACAAAAGAATTAATCCTTGTCCTCCTCTATATACCAATATGCCACTTTTTCCATGCTCTACCATACCTGCAAATCTTCATGATGAAATGTTTTTCCATGGTGGTCGTAGCTCTACCCTGTGGCTGTATTCATCCTGTCTTGCTGAAGAGTCCTAGGAAAATGATGTATTAAAGGCAGGGCAAGATCTATGAAGTCATGCCTATGGTCCCAGTCCAGAGCCTTGCTCACCACAAAATAACTATTCCCTCAACTTGCTAGGTAACCTCAGGACAGTTTATCTGTGTTAAATATACACCTTCACTGAGGATAAATTGCTACAAAGTTTTCTTAGCAATTTTTTTTTGCTTTCAGTTAAAGTTTTTACTTTTTACTTATTGCAAAACACGAACTACATTACCACAGAAGTCCTAGTATACCAGAAATACATGATAAATTACCTCTCCTCTTAAAAGGTGTTAGTAATTAAAACGCAATAAGTAAAAAGAAAATGCAGGGGGTTTATGAGTATTCTACCCAATTATAAGAGCAGGTAATCAACTTGAGAGATTAAACATAAGACATTTACAAATTAAACACTGTATGTGGAGGGGGGAAAAGCACCAAGTGCAATGCTTACTGCCGTTTTGTACTGAATTGTTTCTGAGCTTAGCTTGCCTGTATTTGGGTCCACAATCAAAGCAAACATTAAAACACTTGACAGCTAAATTATCCAATAAATCAAATGAATTCAGACTTTTGCTCACCTACAGGAGCTTGTGATTAAGACAAACTCCATAACAGCTGCTTCCTGGAACAGCCCTGGGAGCCTTCATTTAGATGCCCATTTTCTAGGAAATGTTGGCAATCCTGGCTTAAAGAAAACGAGTAAAAAGTCAGAATGCATTTTTAGAAAAAAGTATGTTGTTGTTTATCATTTTATACTTTTCTGGGTGTCTTCAGATTAAAGCACTGCAGTCTGGATAATGAGACACAGTTTTATAAGGTGAATTAATCTCAGCTGCCCCACCTGAAAGTACAGTAGTTGTGGTTAAGGGCTGGTTTGCCTTGCATAGCCAAAAAAACCCAGTAAAAATCTAGTATAAGTTATTATTCAAATGCAGTGGCCGAGCCAAAGGCATAAAGTATGAATCCCTGTGAACTCAGCAGATTTTGTGGTATTGAGTTCATCCTTTCACTGTGCAGGGTACGTTATCTGTGCTCGTTTACTCATATGACTATGCTCTGCATCTTGGTGTCCTCTTTAGCCTTTCATTTCAAATTAACACCCATAGGGCTATGCAAGTTCCATTTAAGCAGCGATTTTCCTCATCAAAATGATTACATTCCAAGCATGAAGATGGCCACTAAGGCACTTTTATTTCTGGCCTCCCTTCAAAGATGTCTTCTCCTGCCACTTGGTAGTTTGTCAGCATCTGTGGACAGGTACAGGGAGCAGTGGGGAATACAGCAGTGATGTTGTGTGGCTGTCAGCAGTGCTTCCACACTAGTATTTCAGCTCTGTGCCAGGTTAGTGGAGACAGGGGCAGCTATATACCCA